>JACCGJ010016465.1:0-20383 GCA_013407085.1 Atriophallophorus winterbourni | reverse complement strand
GTGCGTAACAGAACACGGTTTACTGACACTTAATCGTCAGACACTTAATCCCCAGACATTTAATCACCAAGTCACTTCATCCCCAGTTTGATAACTTTAGAAGAATGCAGAATACATTCAACTGAGTTTATTTAGCAGGAGAGATATGCAGTTGATGTCCTGGTGCATATCTCATCATAGTTCTTCTTCTGTTTGATATGAACCCCAGCACTTGCTTGAAGAAATGAGGCCGTACGATGTCGCAAACCGTTAAGAAATGTCCACACGTTTGGATGTTGGAACATCAAACATGGCGTCACTTGGGAGGGACGGCAGAGTGCATGTTGTGTCTTTCCTTCTTATACTGTTTTGATGCCTCTTGAGTGTCCGCGAGATAGCACTTTTTAAGGTAATGCCATTAAAGTACGACAATAAAAACGGTGTTGAACATTAGCCAGTATAAAATGCTCTAGCAGTTGGCAATTTTTTTAGATGAACTACAACCGGAGTCGACATCAAATGCTAAAATATTCGATCGCTCTGCTCGAAGAAATTCACCAATAGCTTCGGTTTTCGCTGGTTGTCCAAGTCGCGATATCGCCTTAAAAATAATGTACAATTGAAGCAAACATCCATGTTTCACAGTTGAAAATTATCCAGCACTGGTACGCGACAAAATTTCACAGATGCTATTTTGTTCGTTTTTCCATTTCAAGTGTGCGCCTCAGGCGAGATGCCGTTGGCGACAATGTATTTGAAAAAATGGACGAAACGTAAAGTCCGCATCTCCATTTGGTGTATGATAATTATCCTCAATAGTCGAAAACATAACTGCAACATTCTTGCACACTAAGACGGCATCGCTTAGTAATCTGGAAATATGTGATGAAGTTATCAGCATTTCGATAAGAAAAATTTACGGATGTTCGAAACTAACCTTCGTATAACACGAGAGGTAACACCTTCAGCTTAGATTGGATATTAGATTTTCTATTACTTTAATTCTAACAATTTTTTTATCGAAATGGTGAACATATTTCGTGATCTATTCTAAAGTGCCCCATCTGCGTGGATGAATACTTTATTTAAACTACTAACGAGTAATCTATACATTATTTCACTACGGCATTTCTCCAAATGCTTCACATATATAATATTAACCCTTAACTGCCTGAATTATTTTACAAGCGTCACCTCACTTCCGAAGTTTGTTAACAACTGGCGCGCCGCATGGCTCAGCCGTATCAAACGAGAGCAGAACGTGTGCCGAATCCGATACTCCCGGCATACGGAAGTGATCTGTCTAATTTATCCTATCATAAACCTTTAAATTTTGTGTACCGAATTTGACCCATTCGACCGTTAAGGGTTAAGTATTCGTTTGTGGGGAAGAAATAATTCATAATTGACGTCACTAATTCTTTGTAATGCCAAGTATATTGGTTTTTAATATTTGTCAGATGAATTCGAGCGAAAATGTGTCCCAAATTCGAGTGAATATCTTGACACTTTGACACTCTCGGGCACGCATTCTAAAGCAAGGAAGCACAAAGTGACAATTTGGTGACAGCCAAAGCAATTATGGGGAGGTTGTAAGGTAGCTGGATGTCTACGCGTTAGTTGCGAGTCACGATATTTGAATTAATCTTTCAGCAGATTGCTTTGATTATGTAATATTCTGTATAGTAGTATCACATCCGAATGCTGTTTCGAAGCAGGATGGAGAGACTTAACCGTTTTATTAGATCCTTGTGTTTGTTAGAACGATGGTATATTTTATCAGTATAATATCCTTTTTGAGGAACTGAGATCCGGATTGTGATGCGTTTTCAATGGTTATGCGTTTGCAAATTTTGATTGTCGTGTGCAAATTTCGAGGGGGAAAGGTTTTGGAGATTCGCCGCATCGTAACAGAAGTCAGTACGCACGATTGTAAATAAACCCACAATGAAAACGTTTATTAGACTACTGCTTAGCAGACTCGAAAATCCTTTTCTAAATTTGTACACCTCAAAAGTATCCGTTAAATATGATGTGTATTGAAAGGGTTTGTCAATTTGCAGGTTACTGCGTTTTTGAGGTTGCATGGTAGATTATTCCTCACCCACCATTCACGAAGTTTGTCCAAATCGCTTTACGGCTGCGAACAGTACACAGTGGTATCTATCTGCGTTTTACTTGATACAGTCTGCGATGAAAACCACGTTGCACTTCAGCATTTCTGTTAGGTCATTGATGCAAACCAGGAATAGTTTTTACCTGTACGAAACCTTGCGGTACATAACTAGAGGCATTGATTGATTATGAAAGTACTCCTTTATTCACACCGTCTTGCGCTCAGTGGGGCAACTTATGAGATATAAGAGGAGCTGTCCGCTGATGTTCACCTATTGCAGCTTTCTCAGTATTCAATTATGATAAACTCGATCAAAGGCTTTAAATGATAGCGATAGTAAATGCTAGCTTTTTTGTCAAAGACTTGAATGCAGAAGTTTAGCAGCGTTATCAAGCGGGAGTGGAACCATGCATCAGTCCTGGTAGTTCTGTCTTCAATCTAAAGAGAGTTTGGTTGAGTCTTCCATAGTCCCCGATACAACGGATCGCCTCATTACCTGCGCTCAACATAGAACTACCTGATTTGATGCACGCTGTCTTCAGTTGTGCAAACTTTGGGGGAGAGTATACTCTCATACAAGATGATAATTAATCATAGCATCACCGCCTATCTTTGCAAATGATGCGAAACAAAATGAAATCGATCAAAGCAGAAAAATTTAAAATCATTCGTTGATCCACTTGAATGAGTTTTGACAATTATCCAATCCGAACTTTTATTCAATCGAGCATTGTTCTATTTTTAAGCGTAAAATCAATTGAACTCCTACATCGTTTCGCTCGCATCATTCGAGCTCATCCAGGCGTAACTTGCAAAACCATGTCTGATAAATTAAGTTTGTATTAAATACGCATATTGGGTTCAACAACTTCCGCAAACAGTGAACAATGTTCAGTATTATGCAAACCTTTCTGATTCCTTCGTGGTCAAACCTCCAGATAATTCTCGGAAGGCTGCCGAAAACGCATCCAAAGTGTTCTTAAAACAAAGGATCCACAGGACCAATGAAAACCTGACAAACGCGCGATCGAAAGCCTCCAGTTTGAATTGCGAAATGTGTTATCTGAAGTGGATTTCTGCAAAATTTATGGAAAGCACGCCGAGGTTTTTGCCGCACAGACGGAGCACATAAAAGAAAGACAAGCACTTTATCAGCACTTTATTAACTTCAAAAGATAAATGTAACTCTGCTAGTTCTTTTGATGACAGTGCTCGACAATATTCTAAAGTATTTAATGTATCAAATAGGCCGCTATCGCAAACCGAACAAAGATTTTTGGAAAAGGGCTTAACTTCTCGTTAAGTACAAAATTCTCAAAAGCTGAGGATGTTATTCCTTGCGTAGAATCCGCCCTTAACCAGCTACCTGAAAATCAGGCAGATGCACTGCGAAACGGTATATCTAGTATTATCAAAAAAACAACCAGAAAGGATGAATCTTACGCGAGATGAACAACAAGCACTTCTTAAATTGCGAAAAGAAGAGGAAATAGTGATCACCAAGGCAGATAAAGGCAAGGCAACTGTGATTCTTTCTAAAAGTGATTATAGAGATAAGGCGGAGTCACACCTTGCTGAAGGTCCGTATCAGGTTATTGGCAACCTTAGAGCTACGACCATTATGAATAACCGTAAGAGGGTTGTTTCAAGATACCTGCGAGGAATTAAGGAAAACCTTGGTCAAAGATTATGGTTCATGCTCTACCCTAAATCTGCTCAGACACCCAGGTTCTATGGACTTCCGAAGATACATAAGGTAGGCATCCCCTTAAGGCCCATTGTAGACGGCATTGGATCCCCAACACACGAATTGGCTAAGCACCTTGCTCAGCTTTTGAAACCATTGGTTGGTAACACGAATTCTTTTATTAAGAACTCGTTTGATTTTGTTCGTCACTTAAGTACCGTAACAATTGGGGAGGATGAGATGATGGTTAGTTTTGACGTAAGCTCCTTGTTCACGAATGTTGACACTACAAGCGCTTTAGAATTAGTGAGGAAATCACCCAACTCCGATATGACCTTGAAGGTTCGTACCAACAATATGTGCTGGTCGTACCCCATTCCCGTCTGAACTGTAGAAGGTATTTTTACTCTGTCCGTGTCTGTTTTACTTGGAACAGTTTACCTTCAACCGTTGCTCACGCCACTAACTTGCATGACTTTAAAACGAAATTAGACGAATTTTTATTGCATTATTCGTTTCCAGAACACTTATATACTGTTTAATCTATGTTCTTATATTGTTTATACACTTAAATTTCAATTTTTACCATCCCATGGTTGTTGTTTAAGCTTGTTGCTTTTTAGACCATTAAAAACCTTGAATTACCTTGAATAACAAATCATCAACGGTGTAGCAATTTGTCTAAATATGAACCACTTCTTATTTAATGGACAGCTATACAAGCAAAACGATGGTTTAGCGATGGGCTCACCCATTTCTTCAGTGCTACCGAATATGTACATGGAGCACTTCGAAGAGATAGCTTTGAGAAACAAAGCGTTAAAACCAAAGATATGGTGGCGTTATGTCGACGATACATTCTTCATCATAAAGCGAAACAGACTAGAATCATTTCATATTTATCTCAATAGTTTGAATCCAAAAATCCAGGTCACAAAAGAAACCGAGTCTACGGAAGGGACACTTCCGTTCTTGGACTGTCTCGCGCAAAAAGACAACGGCAAGATAAGAACAACGGTATATCGTAAGCCTATCGACACGGATGCCATTTTGAGATTCACATCTGCGCACCCTAAAAGGGTATTTCTGTCTATAGCGAAATCGCTATTCTACAAGGTTGACCGCCTCTGCAGCGATGATGCAGATAAGAGACGAGCTCATGAAGAAGTCAGTCGCAGACTTGCAAATCATGGTTACTCAAAGAGCTTAATTAAGCGCCAATTGAACCGATTAAAACATCCACAAACGAAAACGGAAAAGTTTGGCGAGCTACGGTATCTCTACCGTATGTCAAAAGCGCCTCCGAAGGAATAAGTCGAATCTTGAATAGCACAGGTATTAGATTAACATATAAGGCAGGTAGAACTCTCCGCTCCGTATTAATGCATCTCAAAGATAAGACTCCTTTAGGTTGTGCGACGAACTGCATCTACCAAATCAGCTGCAAGGGTTGTGCGGGTGTTTACATTGGGCAAACGTCTAGAGAACTCTGCACTAGGGTAAACGAACACAGGAAACGAGTGGGAAAGCGACCCCGCAATCCCAGTGAATAGCGATCACTGATTCGGGATTCTGCCCTAGCTGAACACGTGCTAGACACTGGGCACAGCGTAGATCTTGATAACGTGAAAGTGATAAGACGGGGTGTGAAATCGTATAGGGAGAGACTTCACGCCAAGGCTGTTGAAATAACAAAGGCCGGGGCGAATGCGGTGAACAAGGTGGATGGGGTGGATATCTCAACAATCTGGCGTTCTGTTTTGCAGCGGATTAGGATTAACGAACATCACACCTAATACGCACATGATTACGTAAGCAGTGTGTCGGCATACGCTGACCTGTAAAATTAATAAACAATTAGGGATGAACACAGCAATTAGGAGGTGTGAACAATTATCTTGATCTCCCCTGTCTAGCTTAGTGAATTCAGGATTGGTCAAGAGAATGCCATTTATACCTGAACACTGTTCGTACCGACACCCTTGGTCTGACGAAGCTTCTGTGTTCAGAAGCGAAACGTTACCAAAAACTTACTATAACCGATTCATTGCAAACTCTATTTTCATGATTATGGACTCCCGATCGGTCTCGAATATTTTCAAATACTTTGCCGGTTCCCATATTATTATGTGGTTTTTTGTAAAGCTATATGCATTTTAGACCATTAGGATTGAATTGAATTAATGTATTGTGGTGCTCATATCCCCATCCCTTACACACCACTACCGGTTTCAGGTTGTTTGCCGTAATCAGGTGGAGACAGTAAGATCAGGTTCAGTGAGCCTTGAATTAAATTGAAACCCGAAATATTATGAGTTCGCGATTGTCGTCGTCGATCTTTTCGGAGCTTCTTGCTGTTTTGCTGCGTCGGAGGGAGGATTTCTGCATATCATTGGAAAGCTCGTGATTAGTGCTCATAGATAATGCACTTCACCACTTCACACTTTATTAAATGTTCAATTTCTGCACTGTCTACTTGTGAAGGTTAGGCCAAATAATGCGATGCAAATAGGTCCTCACACCAAATTCGATAAATCCCCGTTTCAAGGTATTCTTTCGTTAATTTTTCGCCACGACCTTCATTTAATCGTCCACATTCACATGCATAATCATCCGTTTCAAGGTAGCTGGAAAATGACCATCTTTGCCGAAGTCATAAAACTCGCGGCGGTAATGAATTACGAGGACGTTAGCTGGAGGATGAAACAACGATTAACGAGTTTTACAATGCCCAAAACTTGTGGCAATAGACATGGATGAATTTCTTCGTTGATTTTCATTAACTAATTACTACTGTTAGATGATAAGAACACCATCGACTGAAGAACGCAGTTGGTTTCGCAATTGAAAATCTCTTATTCGAAAAGTACTGAACCTCAGTTTCTGACTTGAATGAATTTCCCCGTTACCGCATTATTACTGATAAAATAACAACGGAATTTGTCTGATTCGCTTACATTTTAACTTTGTAATCATATGTGCTTGGTCAATGGGGCACTTGTTTTAATGCATTACACATCACATTGTAACCAGAAATACTTTTCAGATTACTAGTATTAATCATCTAATGGTCACCGCAAATCGGTTGAATAGCGGCTATCATAAATCATTTTGATGGGAACCGATCAGCTAAATGGCAATTGCCGTTGAAAATTTCTCAAGCGTGCCTCCCGACAGACACTGACGCTTTTGGGTTAATCGACCATACCATTTGGATCACTCGCGGTGTGTGATTAGCTGGATTGTCCCTTCCAAGTTCTTGATCACACTGGGACTGGAGGTTAAAAATGGAACGGGAAGTTCATTGATGTTCTCTCCGTTATTGCAATAGAAAAATCAAATATGTTCAACTTAGATGAAATACCTCAACTTGCAATATTTATACATATACTGCCAAAATTAGTGACATTAGTTGTGCCACTGTATAGCTGTGTATGGGTTAACGCTATACCATTCGCGTAAGTTCATTAGCTCGTGGGGTGTGTGTGACGGAAAAGCATGCAAATGAATATTTTGGTTCATTAGGTCATATTCGCTGATATATTCACTGATATACACTATAGGGATTATAAATAAAATATGCTACATAGTACAGAGTAACATCGTGAAAGTGATAGCGGTGTACAGTTGTATGGGTATGAGCGACAATAGAACTCACAACAACTGTTCTATTAAAATTTTCGTGTTATTATTCAAGTGAGCTTCATCATAGTCGGATCGCTTTTGATAAAGCAACTAGAAACAGTTATGTCATTTTAGAATTGTAGGCTGGAATTGATGTTATTTAGAAATTTGACGGTGGAGATTTAATCGTTTCCCGATTTTCGTTTCGTCAAAGGATGAACACGTATATACACACGGTTCTAGACTATACTGGCCAGGCCTGACTCCAGATAGATATTTCGTTTATATCTTCGAGTTCTGTAAGCTTATCGACGATTGAAAATATGCCATACGTTGAGCGCGTCAGACGTTTGGGCTTTAGGACTCTTTCTCAAAGTAGAATGCGGGGCCATCTTATTTTATTACAAAGTTATGAATACTTTACCCGAGCTCGGGACTGTCAACGGCCATCATGGTCCGAACTCATGTTGTACATCGAATATTCCACACTCCAAATTAAACTGCCGAAGGTAATTCTATTCAGTGTGTGTGTTTTGTTTGGAACTCGCTGTTTTCGATTGCGGTAAAATCCACTAGCTTAACTTTTAAAAAATCAAAACTTGACGATTATGTATGAACGAACCCAATAATTGACCTCTCATATTGACAAAAACTTTCAATGTTTTATCCCAGTCATGAGCACCAACTTTTATTATTTTTACATATGTATTTTGTATGTTTTTTATTCTTTCATTATCGCGAAACCAAATATTTTTCAACAACCTTTCAAACTGTATGTAATTGTGGTGTATGATTAAATCCAAACACATGAAAATGGGTTAAAATCCACGTTATTGAATAAAAATCTTCATTTGCATACATTTCTAACATTGCTTTGCTGACATATTTTTAGCTGCAAAATTAAACCAAATTTATTTCCTTTTCAAGCTTATAAAACAGAACGGTTTTGGATCAAAAATAATTGAGATAAATTTTTATTGACCACAAACAATTTCATTTAATGCTCTAATAACGAGTAAATGGAAAGATAATCAAATAAAACAATTCATTCTCGACGGAAAAACAAAATTTTTCGGACTTCGCTTACGCTTACGAACGGAACGTTTTAAGTGATACATAATTATCGACTAGGGAAAAGGGCAGATGGTTTAGTTTGAATTCTCACGTTCGACGCAAGAGAGATTGGAGATTTTACGGTGATTCATTCGTGATGAGGTTGTTTCACGATCATTTTTTTCGAATTTCCCGGAAATATATGAATGAGTCACACAAATGATAATGGGAAACGGAGTTTCACTGTAGCATATGGGATTTCATTAAGATCGTTACATCATCCATAAAGATATTGATAATTATGAAAAGTTGGCTTAAATTTAAAATGCCTATGGTTATATAAATCGGATAAAGTGGAACCTGAACCATGGGTGCAAAACTTGCTTCCTAAGCGATGGGATATTCAAAATATCTAAGTATTCGTGACCGTGGGAGTCACCTGAATCAAGTTCAACCATACCTTCCGTAATGAGCGTTCTCGTTGTGTTAGTGAATTAATCAAGTAGATCGATCCGCACACACCACGGTGTTTTGTTCGCATATCGCGGTTGCTGAATCGTCGAATTTTCAGAAGACTCCACATCTCCATTGACACAGAACCTGATATAGACAGCTGAATTCTCTAACCAGTTACTTGTTTAGTCCACGCAGTCTAATTCATGACGGTGTCTAATCGCACGTAAGAAGGTATCAAAATAGTTTTAAATGACAAGCTCGTCGCTGGTCACGGAACAAGTGTTAGGAGATATTGATGTCAGGCTTTTCGAGGTCAAATCGTGTTTCCTGTATGAACATCTATTCATTTTATCACCAAGCTTCGAATGTCCTCTATCGAGCTCCCCATGAGTTTTCTATCGACTTATTGTTTGCGTCTATTCACACTTGTAATCAAACTTTCCAACGTTAATAAATACCCTTGAAACCTACAGCACAATAGAAATCCAACCGGTTAAGCATTTGTTACGCATATGACAAAGGATAAGACGCCCTTATCTTTTATAACCAAATCTGAACCTCGGCCTCTCTGTTCAGGTCGTCACTTCCATCTAATTTGCTGTTCGAATTCATCCTGAACGTTCCCTTTCATGCTTTCACCACGCTGCGGTTGTTTGATCGACCTTGTCGGTGTCCATGCTGTTTTATTGCTAATTATATTAACCATCTGCTGTTGCAATTCTTGTTTCTTCTTCTTCTTTTGTTGGCCGGCAAATGTTTTTGTAAGTCTGTTCGCTTTTTCCTGCACTTGTGTTGTAACAAAAGCTTGTATCGTAGAGGGACGAATTACATTGGCAAAGGATGGTAACCACGAGCTTTCGGACAATATGCGGAACTTGTCACTTGGGAACAACACAAGAGCAGGAAGCGCCGAAAAGTTCAACGACAACAACCTCAAACCCACTAGAATAAGAGTTTCGTTTGAATTGAATAAACGCGATTTGAGTGGCTGCATCTGTTCTAACTGGCGCAGATGGGCAACGTCAGCCGCTATTAAACAATATACAATTCTTCAGGGTCGGCTACCAAGCTTTATTTTGTGTGGGTTTGAAGTGAACTAATCGATAGGAAACCGACTTAGACGTCGCTACAAATGCAAGACGAATGCGTCCAAAATGTTTGCGTAAACTATTTTGATATGAACTGTCTTTGGGCCAGCCTTGAATAATTCATTCTGTTCGACTTAGCGTGGTGAACGAATTTCGTTGTCGTTGGTTATTTTCGAAACAATGACGTTTGGTGTTAAATCGGGAAGGTGTTAAACAAATGTGTTTAGAAGTAAATCGCATCAATTTTCGAAACCGTGGGAAGTTTTATAAGTGACTTGCTTTTTATACCTCGGGTGATTCGTGATTTTCCAGCACAGTATTTCAAAATTTTCTTTTAAATGTCAAAAGGTTTTGTTTAGGCGTGAAATTTGGCTTTAAAATCGAATCTCATAAAAGCATGTTGCAGTAAGTTGAATAGTTTTCCCACTGCTTCGTTGTCAATAACAAATGAATTTCATCTCATTTCCATGGTATCCTATCAGGAGATATTTTATTCAATTTTTTTCAAAATAACTAATTATCTATTGAGCATACGATGAATAGCAGCTGCTTGCGTTCGCATCATTACTGAGAGTCAGATAACGGCAAGTTAACCTACTTCAGCGATACCGACTACCTCGGAATGCGGCGTTCAACAACATCTTAGTTCTGTCTTTTGGCACGTTCTCGTTGTTATTTTATTACCGTATGAAGATTTCACAGAAGTCTGTCCAATGTAAATACCAGTGCAACGCTTAATTTTTTCTGTCAATGCTCATTTTTACACATGAAAAGGAGTGTTATCCTTTAGTTACACCAAGGTCGAACGAATACATTTTACTTTCTTATATCACACGTATGGATTTATCCCATCTAATTTAATTTGAGCATGAAGTGTGCCAAAATATTATCTCGCCAATTATTTTCAGATTTTCAAGATGGGTTTTTAACACGCATCAATTTGGTTTTAACAAATCGTTTCGTTTAAACGACAGATATCACCGCAATCTGGTGCTCAGATATTAGTCATCTTATGATTCATAGTTAATTACATATTTTTCAAAATTTGTCTCAAGCACATGCGGATCCTTATCCTATTTTCCCTACCTGATGAGTGCAAACAGCACGAAACCGGTCGTGGGGTGTATGTATGTGATGGAAATGCACGTAAATAAGCTTTTTTGTTAATGTTCTAGTGTTCAAACCCGACATCAGTGTGGGCTCATGTGATTGAATAGGGCGGTCGTACAAGCCTTATCCAACGGTGGCATACAAGCGCATATTGTTTACTATTCTTCCACTGATTCAAGCGCATACAGAACATGATCATGTTGTGCATACCAGATGAGGGCAAACAGCACAAAACCGGTCTGCGTGTGTGTGATGAAAATGCATGCAAATTAACTTTTGTTCATGGTCTAGGGTTTAAACCGTATTTGCATGAGTGTGGGCTCATGTGATTGAACAGGTTGGTCGTACCAACCTTAGCCAACAGTGGCATGTGAGCGCAAATTGATTATCATTATTCCACTGTCTCAAGTTCAAGCTCCTGCGGATTCTGATCCTAGTGTCCCTAACTCATGAATGCAAACAGCACGAAACCAGTCAATAAGGCGCCGTCTCGCCTCGTTGTGCTATCCTCATTGAGTGCATGGGAATTAGGAATCAACCGACAAGCCGACTGTATTTTTCCTCACATGCTAAACGACTTACTAGAAATGAAATGTCAGCTCTGAACCTGAGAACCTGGAACGTCCAGTTCATGCTCCCATGATCTCTTTACGACGTCTCGAATATCAGCGGCGTAAGAAAATGTGCCGTGATAAACAATGAGCCTAAACGGCTAAAGATAGTCGTGGCTACAATTCAACTGACGCGATTACCTGACATTTGAATGCTAACAGAAAGATATTGAACATTTTTGGAAATGAAAGATTTCTGCTGAGCCCTGATTACATGGAGTTGTGTTTACCATGCGCAATAGCCTATTAAAAGTAACAGAACCGAGAAGCATCGGGAGCGAACGGATTTGAACTATAAATCTGAAGTGCAGTGCTGGTACCATTACGTTGGTAAACGTTTGGGCACCGATGCTCTGTGTGACGCCTGCTGAACAAAACGCTTTTTATCATAGCCTCACAACAGTCCTCTCAAACGTGCTAAGGATAGACGCCATTTTCATGTTCGAACCTAATCTTGCTGTGCGATTTTCAAAAGCCTTCACAACCAAGTCGGCTTCAGGAAACTGGGAATCGGTAAAAAGCGGAGTCGCACTTTCCGCCTATGATCCGAAGAAAGCTTGAACGAGCGACTGGTTTGATGCCAAAGTTTCCGGGATGACTGCTGTTTTGGACGCGAAACGTAAAGTTTTCTTGAGCTTTAAAGTTATGCCAACAGATGAAAACGTACGACATTTAAGATAATCTAGAAATAAGTCCCAACAGATTGCAAGAACCTAGGCAAATAGCTTTTGGACTGAAACCAGACTTAGTATGATGGTATGAAGCGAGTAATTGGTCCAAACAAACAGCTCCCATTAAGTCTGTATTGGGTAACCCGATTGTACACTAAACTCAGCAGATGGAAAGATGGATGGAGCACTTTTCTTCTCTCTACTGCATGGTTTTACCGCGTGCACTTGAAAATATTGAGCGGTAGCCAACCACTTAACGTCTAGATACTCCCCCTTCCCTTGATGAGCTCAATAAGGTTATCGACCACTTAGCAAATGGAAAGGGCCCTGGTGGCGACGCAATTCCACCTGAGCTGATCAAATGCAGTAGCATTATTACAGTCTCTTAACCATTAGCATCTTGAGTGCTGGCAGGAGAAGTGTGTTCCACAAGAGATGCGAGACACGAAGATCATAACGCTATTTATGAATAACGGTGATAGTCGCGAATGCAACAATTACAGAGGAATCTCCCTTCTGAATGTGGTAGGCAAATTAGTTAGTTAGTTACAATTGAATTGCAATTATATTTGTTAACTTAATAAAGGTAACCGAACGCTATTTTTATCATTACATCGACGCAAAGTCAATGATACAATTTCAATAGTTGTAATATTTCGAGTAGTACTATTAAAGGAAAAATGAGAATTCCGAAATAACCGAAAGAATAGAAACATTTTCGAAGAATTTCTTTGTGTGACTTGGTTTCAAACTTCAAACCATCTTGTATTGCTCGCTACTTTATAACCAAGTTTGTGGATTTACTCGTTTGCGAGGATATGAATAACTACTACTCCGAATATAATACACAGTTCAGAACAAATTGATGTGGTATGTATAATCTGCGAACCTTTAATTGGACAAAACGATCGTGATTGTACCTCTAGACGTTAAAGCGACGAAGGTAAATGCGTTTGAAGAATCAATTACAGTGGTGCCCAGTGTGCCGTTTTCCGTTGTATCGTTCTTTTACGCTTGAATTACTTCGATCTGGAAAGACACCGATAATCTCTCTGTAGCAAATAAAAATCTACACTAAACAAAATGAACGCCTTGGGATACGGTCAAAACGGATACCCTTAAGACAGTTCCAAATGATCGGGGCATTCGAATCCAACCGAAATGGACCATTGATTAAAAAACATGACATGCACACAACCAACTTAATAAGAATTTCATATTCAAATGCATAGTGCCTGTCGAATTCATGGTTAACAAATAAATGATTCAATACCTCATTACAAAAGCAAGATATTCTCTTCAATTTGTTGAGTCACAAGCAACAATTCACAGTAACAATTCATTCGAAAAGATCCTGGGAGAAAAGGTAGTGGTATTGTTATTTATTTTAATAATCGCCACAAGTGCCGATCCGTGGACAACTAAGAATTGAATTCAACCAAATGCAGTTAATTATCGCTTATCAGCAAGTCCAACAATGATTTTCATATTGATCGTATCGTTATTTGACCCGACTCGTTCTAAAAAGTTTTGGGTGTGATTGTTCGGTCTATCTAAGGAAATACAATTAAGTGTCGACTTGCTGCCTAAACGAATATGAAATCAATTTGGTCGCTTCAGATGAGCTCTTAGTTCGTTTGACGTCAATATCATTGTTATTTGATATCAACCTGCGTCCGTTCCCATATTGAATGTGTAATGCAAGCATGGGATCTTTGGTTAAATAAAAGTATTTTACTATTAGGAATTTCATAGCACAGCGCAACGACGTTCTTCCTATGTCTTCATCATCATTCATACGTACCACGCCTCAGCATTGTGAAACTACACTCAACCGAATACGCATTACAAAAACGAGCACTAATTTTCTTTTGACCAGTACTTAGTTGAACAACCCGTCCTTGCAGATACTTGTTATATCTTTCTCATAAAACACAATCGCACGGTCACCCGTTCAAACTCTATCAATGGCATAACAAGTTAAACTGCTGCAAACAAATCATTTTTCTCCGCACTGTGCAACAGTGGTCAACGAAGTCGTCGCTGGAGTAGATAAGATCGACTTACTTCTTAATGGGATTCTAGCCAAGGATATTTTTACTGACGTTTGACTACTGAAGCATGTTCATATTTA
Source organism: Atriophallophorus winterbourni (assembly GCA_013407085.1). Classification (NCBI taxonomy): domain Eukaryota; kingdom Metazoa; phylum Platyhelminthes; class Trematoda; order Plagiorchiida; family Microphallidae; genus Atriophallophorus; species Atriophallophorus winterbourni. The sequence goes on along the minus strand of JACCGJ010016465.1, from coordinate 5,854 downwards.
TTCAACAGATATTTCTTCGCTCATAAAATGACGAAGTCAACTAAACATTTTCCCATTTTCCTAACTTAATCGAAGATGAAGATGTGTGCGATATTTCTGTTTCCCCGATTTAATATACACTTTGAATTGGATGCACAACTTTATTATACAATTCCAAATGTTCAATATGCGTGGCCTACTCTATTTTTGAAGCGTTACGCGATTTAGTTCCATATAAAACTAGCAAGCACCAAACAAGAGACTGTTGAGGTATTTCTGGATCTAAACATGAAACTATCGTTCCTAGAAAGGCAATTAATATATATGAGACTGCATATTATTCTCAACGAAGCTTCATGCGAGTACCTGAACACAGTTAAATGAGTTACCATTTAACCCTGCGAAATGTAAAATGCTGCAGCTTGGAAAATCTCTGCACCACACGTATCAGCTTGGCACGCAAGATCTCGTCTGGACAACAGCAGAAAAAGATCTGGGTATCTGGGTTTCGTTTAACCTGAAGCCTGGACAGCATTGCCGGATGGTGTACAATAAAGCTAGCCGTATCTTGAGTCTTCTCAAAAGAATATTCCGGATTTTTACGCCCGAAACCCTACCCCGGGTAATTAACACGTATATACGTCCTGTTCTGGAATATTCCATCCAAGCCTGGGCACCATGGCTGAGGAAGGATATCGAACTACTCGACAGGATTTATCATCGTGCTACAAAGTTGGTCTCCCGGTACAGAAATTTGCCTTTCACAGAGCGAATGTTAAAACTGAATCTACAAGATTTTACCCAACGGCGGATACGTAGTGACCTTATGTTGACCTTCAAAATCCTGCATTCTGTAAACCATCCCCTTAAACACTTGCTAAAGCCCAATGACCTTACTAGAACACGAACACATTCAAAGGCTTTAAGCATTCCGCATTCTCGATTGGATATACGTCGTAATTTCTTCTCCGTAAGAATTTGTTTCACGTGGAACTATTTGCCTGAAGAAATCACACGATCAGAATTTGTTGAGGTTTTCGCTTCCAAACTCGATGAGTTTATGACGAACCATGCGGTATGCGAGTGTCCCTATTGATTTTCGAGATATTATATATTTTTTATATATTTTTTATATGTTCCATATACCTTGTCATCCTATGGTTATTGTTAAGCTTAATGCTTTTTCTACCATACAATTTTCTGAGTTCTGAGTTCTCATCGTTACTGCTTATATCTTTTCCTGACACAGCAATGCTTTATACTAATTAGATTAGATTAATTAGTGTTAATTAGAGTTGAAATATTATTATATACCGCCAGAGATTAGTAATCGAAGCAGATTAAGGGTACTAAATACGCGAGATAATACTTAGTTGAGCTGTTATATGTGGCCGGAATAAAATTTCCTATCTGATTTAAATAATTTTGGTTGTTGTGTGAAAGACATTACAAAATTCGAATGGCGTGTTCTTTATTTTCCCGTGAATCATTCTCCACGCTCATAAATACGTATATTAACCCGGTGATGGATTACTCAGTGCAGGCTTGGGCACCGTGGCTACAAAAGGACACCAAGCTCCTCGAGAGGATTTATCACATGGCAACTAAAATGGTTGGCTGCCTCCGCAACCTACCATATGAGAATCGACATGAACATCTTAATTTGGATATATATATATATATATAGTATCTAGTATATATATATACTATATCATATATATATATATATATATATATAGTCATATACGAAATCCTGTGGGGGTTCTACAGACACGAGCTTTCTATACATTAAATTCTCGCATCTTGATATTATTTTTGAAAATTGTGGTGAAAACTTTGTCTCACGCCTAGGCGCTTATGGAACAAGGCTCTGCCATATTTGTAGTATCGTGGGTGTGTCCACGGCCTTGCGCTGTCGGATTTGCGAATTGGTGAATTATCAAGCGTTGCCCTGTCAGCTAGGGATGCAAACAGAGGTAAAATGCAAACGAAGATTTGTCGATAGTTGGTCATTTTAAAAGACATAGTTGAGTTAGTGGTGTTAATTCCCAAACAAAATGTAGCAAAGTTTAATTCGGTTGAATTATAAGCACCTCTGTTAATACCGGAGGGTATAATATTGTCAAAGGAGTAAGCTTTAACTCATTTTAACACAATGTGGTAACCAAAAGTGGGTATACATCAACATCGTCTAAAATGCTTTATGCAAGGCAATGAAAACCTGGGACGTCCACGACAGGACCGGAGGAACATAAGGTTTACCATTTTTGAAGAAACTAGAACAATCTATCCATCTTTCGGGGCAAAAGTACCATAGCCGACATAGGGACGTCCCGAGGACCTGTTGAGATTGAAAATATAATGTTAGTAGCGGCAAGATGAGGTAAGTATAACATCACCGTCTCAGGAATCAGCGAGTCAAAATGGATTGGTTCCCGGCAGACGTGACTGACTTCGCTAGAATTACTATTGTACTCAAGTAACGAGCAGGAAGATGCTGCACACCCCCAGGGAGTGGCCATGATGATTTTCAAGTCGGCACACAGAGCGATAATTGGGTGGGAGGCGCACGGACAACCGACAGCCTCCTTCTATACAAAAATAAGAGGATCATAATGGATATAATACAGTCCTATGCCCCGACGAACGATAGTGAAGAGGAGGAGTAGGAGAGTTTATACAACAGACTATCAACCATCAAACAAGACACACCAAAGAGGGACATCATCATTTTAATGGGTGAATTCAATGCCAACATTGGCAGTGACAACCGAGTGTATGAGATATTTGGGAAGCAAGTACTGGGGAAGATGAATGACTATGGGCAGAGATTCGCCGACCTGTTCGCCGCGAGCAATCTGTTCATTCGAGGAAGTGTTTTTTTATCACAGAAGAATACACAAGGCGATTTGGGATTCAATAGATATGTCGACAGAAAACTAGATCGACAACGTGTAAGTCAGAAAGAAGTTTCGACGCACTGTTCAAGATGTGCGCGTCAAGCAAGGAGCCGAAGTTTCTTCCGACCATCATCTCTTTGTAGCCAAGTTGAAAATGAAGTTGAAGAAAAACTGTATAGCGGAGTTTAGCCATCGACAGCGCTACAACACCGCTATGCTGTAAGACAATAGGTAGGAAAAAGAGTTTAAGTTCTTTAACATGTTGAAGGTCCTAGAAGGTCTGCTTGAAGAAGTTACGATAGAACAGAAGTGACAGAAAGTGGAAAAAGCGGTGACCTCAACGTGTTAAGTAGTACTGGGCCTCAAAACATACACACAAGGAATGGATCTCAGCAGGGACGCTACAGAGGATAGAAGAAAGAAGAGAAAAGAAAGCAGTGGTGAACAACAGCAGAACGAGTGTAACAAAAGCAAAGACGCAAAAAGAATATAAAGAAGCAAATAGAATTGTCAAGCGTTGTGTTAGTACAGGCAAGCGAAACTACGTAGAGACACTGGCCATATAAGCAGAAGAAGCAGCGCATGAGAACAATACCAAGAATCCATATTCCACAATCAAGAAATTGTCGGGAAACTTTTTCCAAGGCAGAAAGGCTAGTGAGAAACAGCGAAGGAGAAACGATAGCAGACGCAGAAGGACAGAAAATGAGGTGAATCGAGCACTTTCTGGAGTTACTCAACAGACCAGCTCCTTCAAACCCACCGGAGATATTGCCAGCTGAAAGCGTTCTGCCAATCAGTTACATCGCACCCACGAAGGAAGAGATACGCAGCGTCATTAAACAATTGAAGAACGGCAAAGCTGCAGGACCTGCGAGCATTCCGGCCGAAGCGCTGAAAGGCGGACGTCGAGATCTGTGTAGAGCTCCTTGACTCACTCTTCTGCAAGATCTGGGAAGAAGAAGAAATACCAGCAAAGTGGAAAGAAGGCTACCTCATCAAACTTTCCAGGAAAGACTACCTCAGTTCCTGCTCCAACTACCGAGGGATAACGCTACTGTTCATCCTAAGAAAGGTGTTTAACCACATCTTGCTGAACAGAATGAAAGAAGCTGTTCACCCACATCTTCGTGACCAACAATCCGACTTTCGAAAGGAGAGATCATGCATGGACAAGATCGCAACCCTGCGCATCATTATAGAGCAATCTCTGGAATGTAACTCGTCTCTCTACGTCAACATCATCGACTATGATATGGCGTTTGACAGCGTCGCCAGACGGAACATCTGAAGACTACTGAGACAATACGGAGGACCATAAAAGATCACCAACATAATCAGGATGTCATATAAAAGGATAACTTGTAAAATAGTGCATGACAGACAACTCACTGACACCTTCGAACTGACAACCGGACTGAGGCAAAGCTGCTTACTCTCCCCGTTCCCTTTCCTGCTGGCCATGGACTGGATCATGAAGATATATACAGACTAGATGCGGAATGGCATCCAGTGGACACTTTGTAAGCAGTTGAACGACCTCGACTTCGCCGACGATCTGGTTCTTCTCTCCAACACCCAATACCAGGTGCAAGAACAGACTAGCATCGTTGCGGTTGACTCATTTGAACTGGACCTCAACATCAACGCAGGGAAGAACAAGGTATTCAAGACCAACACATCCAACACGAAACTCATCACAGTCCAAGGCGAGACGCTGGAAGAGGTGGACAGTTTAATTCTATTTGCCAGTATCCTGGACAAGCTTGGACAAACAGATGCAGTAGTCAGAACCCGCATCGGTGAAGCCCAAGCAGCCTTTTCATCAGCGGCAGAACATACGGGGATCCAGCGAGATCAGAATTAGCATCAGCATCAGGCTCTCCAACAAATTAGCAAAGTCAATGCTACTCAACGGACCAGAGACCTGGAGAACCACAATCACCATCATAAATAAAATCAAGGTCATTATCAACACCTGCCTTAGGAAGACCCTAAAAATCTTCTGACCGGACAACATCAGCAATGAAAAATTGTGGCAACAAACAAAGTATCAGCTTAAATATAAAACACATTTGCATGCATCCCTTCACGCAAAACACCCCACGACCGGTTTCGTGCTGTTTGCACTCATCAGTAGGGACAGTAGGATCAGGATCCGCATGCGCTTGAAACAGTTGAAGAATGGTAAACAAGTCGCGCTTGTATGCCACTGTTGGGTAAGGTTGGTACGATCAACCTCTCGTGGGGTGTTTCGTGTGAAGGGGATGCATGCAAAAGTGTTTTATATTTATGGTCATGGGTTTTAAACCCAGTCTACATGAGTGGGGGCTCATGTGATTGAACTGGTTGGTCGTACCAACCTTACCCAACAGTGGCCTACAAGCGCTACTTGTTTACCATTCTTCCACTGTTTCAAGCGCATGCGGATACTGATCCTACTGTACCTAACTGATGAGTGCAAACAGCACAAAACCGGTCGTGGGGTGTTTTGTGTGAAGGAGATGCATGCAAATGTGTTTTATATTTATGGTCATGGGTTTCAAACCCAGTCTACATGAATGTGGGCTCACGTGATTGAACAGGTTGGTCGTACCAACCTTACCCAACAGTGGCATACAAGCGCAACTTGTTTACCACTCTTCAACTGTTTCAAGCGCATGCGGATCCTGATCCTACTGTCCCTACCTGATGAGTGCAAACAGCACGAAACCGGTCTTGGGGTGTTTTGTGTGAAGGAGATGCATGCAAATGTGCTTTATATTTATGGTCATGGGTTTCAAACCCAGTCTACATGAGTGGGGGCTCATGTGATTGAACAGGTTGGTCGTACCAACCTTACCCAACAGTGGCATACAATCGCAACTTGTTTACCATTTTTCCACTGTTTCCAGTGCATGCGGCTCCTAATCCTACTGTCCCTACCTGATGATTGCAAACAGTACAAAACCGGTCGTGGGGTGTTTTGTGTGAAG
>JACCGJ010016464.1:0-16231 GCA_013407085.1 Atriophallophorus winterbourni | reverse complement strand
GTTAAATCAAGATTTTTACCATTTTGGTATGCTGGAACGGGATTTTTTCCCGACAAGATCATAGGTAAAATATTTCTCGGCTGCTTGATTTGAGGCATCGTGCATATCGTTCCCTCGGTGATGGGAACCTGTTTCTGCTGCTGCCGAATAGCCTTTCATTGAAAACGCTGCGGAAGATAAACAAGTTGCGCTTGTATGTCACTGTTGGATAAGTTAGTTGCAACCAACTGGTTCAATCACATGAGCCCACACTCATGAAGACAGGTTTTAAACCCATGAAGATGAATGAAGTAGCTCATTTGCATGCTTTTCTGTCACAAAACGCCCCACGACCGGTTTCGTGCTGTTTGCCATCAGCAGGTAGGGACAGTAGGATAAGGATCCGCATGCGCTTGAAACAGTGGAAGAATGGTAAACAAGTTGCGCTTGTATGCCACTGTTGGGTAAGGTTGGTACGACCAACCTGTTCAATCACATGAGCCCCCACTCATGTAGACTGGTTCTAAAACCCATGACCATAAATATAAAACACATTTACATGCATCTCCTTCACACAAAACACCCCACGACCGGTTTCGTGCTGTTTGCACTCATCAGGTAGGGACAGTAAGATCAGGATTCGCATGCGCTTGAATCAGTGGAATAATGTTAAACAAGTTGTGCTTGTATGCCTCTGTAGGATAAGTTTGATGCGACCAACCTGTTCAATCACATGAGCCCACACTCATGTAGACAGGGTTTAATCCTATGACCATGAACGAAAAAGCTCATTTGCATGCATTTCAATCACACACACACCACGACCGGTTTCGTGCTGTTTGTCTGATGATGGCAAACACCACAATACCGGTCTTGGGTTTATGCGCGATAGCAATGCATGCAAATGAAATTTCAATGCGGATGATGCTTTTACATTCTGCTGTAATTGTAGCTTTGTGGTGTACAAATTATTTATGTGCTGCAGATATCGACAGACAGATTAGAGATAAGTTCTGGAATTGATATGAGCATTTTTATTTTTTATGAAAGTTTACATGTGGGAATTAGAGCTAAGATTGTTGAAAACTGACATCTTCGAATCGGGGTGATTATTTTATAGAACATAAATTGTCGTTGTTTTAGGTTAGATATGAATCAAAACTTTCATATACCAATGTCTCCGACTCTGAGTTTCGGTTTCCATAAATTCTTGCGTTCGGAAATAGCACAATCTCAATTTAATTCTTCATTTTTCATACTTTTTCAATGGAATTTTGATGAAATTTCAATTTTGGGCTCTAATTATTAAAAATGTTTTTCCCCTCAAATTCATATTTCAATTTAACATTTAACCATCGTAGGCAGCTATGATAAAAAGAAATATCCTTGATTTACGAGAGTTAATTTACGCGCCAAATTTAAAACTACCGCCGACATTTAAATCGCATACTAATGCACGTCTCCATTCATATCAATAACCACTTAATTAACTCTTTTAATGGATTCGAAATGCATATTTCCAAAAAATGTTTGTGCCAATTTTCGTAATATTTTGGGTATTTTTCCTAGGCTTTTTCATCCATTCACAGAGGTAGGTGACCTTGATCGATTGATTAATCGCGTTGGATATTTTGTTCGAATATTTGAAATCACGTGAGCTCGGTCACGAGAAATTATTGATTTGTAACGGTGACTGAACAACGTTATTAGTAGAAGCCCGGGCTGAGTAAGATTAAGACAGACAAACTTTTGATGCCCGGACCCACACATTCGATCAACGATGTGCCAGTGGTCTACATCTTGCATGTACGAGCAGTGGTTTAACAGCTAGTTCATTTTGATGAACGGAAAAAATATTTAAAAGTTGGGTTTGTACACAGTCAATGTAATAAACTTTACGATAAATCTGTAATAGATGACTGCCATTTGTTGATAAGGCAGACCTCTGATTTTCATACATTACTCAACATTACTGCAATACAAATGATGAATTTTGTTTGAATCCAGTGTTTTGAAATCTGCGTTTATGGGCTTATTTCTAAAGACTGCGATGTTATCAATATGTTGTCCGTTAGTTAAATATGCGGTACAAAGACTTGTACACGTGTTATCAAAGCACTAGAACATCCGAGGTTAGAAGAACGTGTTCGTCATCACAAACTTTGCCGGAATTTGAGAACATCGGGACGATATCTTTTAAAGCCGAGGAAACTCATGAGCTGCTTTCGTTTGTGTACTGGAAAGTTGATGGTTCGCGCATAACTAACCTTCATAGGCATTTAGATAAAAGGAGAGAGAGTGTGCGAATGTTGGAATGTTAGCGCAGAAGACGGTATGAGGCTGGAGGTCTAGGGCCATAGTTGTTTGTGTTCGGTGACAACACGACTTTTGAAACTATGAGGTTAGGTGCCGCGTCTTAGGAAGCAACGTCACATGATTTCAAACAGTCATTAACCGACGTCGTCTCCGCTGGTTGGGGAGCGTCCTGCGCATGAACCCCGAACGGTTACCACACCGAGCGCTTTATGCGTCAGCTGGTACAGACAGGAAAAAAGTGGCTGGTGGTCAGCCACTAACATGGAAGAGTGGCTTGAAAAGGCTCACTTGTGGTTTCGCCAAGGTTGGTCTAGCGCGCTAGCCTTGATGAGGTGCACGAGAATGAGCGTGTGTTTGACTCGACACATTGGCAACGATGGCATTGAACCGACATCAATGATAAAAGTGCACCAACTCTACTTCCCACTGACATTATATTTTTGCCCGATCATAAACTGTAATTAAAAAAATTAAAAACGGAGTATGTAAATAGAAAAAAATTATTCACAGTTCGTTTTTCACTGTATTTGAAAAATTGCCGACGCTATTCAGACTCCTTCGAGCTAGTGGTTACTGAGTAAATATGAGAACTTTGCATTAAAGGTCGTTACTACCGAATCAGAGAGTGCGTTTATTTGAGACAGCAAGGAGCTGGAAAACAGAATTAAAATTAAAGATTTATGTTCATAAAAGCATTTGATTTAATAATAACCACTGGGTCGAAACTCAAATATATAATGCACATAAATTTGAATGCAATCGGTTAGAGCAGCTTTTGGTAACGTTACACTTCTGACACAGTAGCTTCGTCAGACCAAGGGTGATAGTCAGGACAGGGAACATGATTAAGTAGCAGTCAACCCACTAGCTAGATTTCTACCTTACTTCAAACCCGCAAATTGTAAGCCCTAGGGGCAGGCATCAGCAGGATCAGTTGTCGGTAATATCAGGGTAATCTCGTATATAGTAGTCAATTTTCGATTTGAATATAGCTAAACTATTGGAGTTTACCGAATTGGAAGGCAGGGAATTCCTAAACAAATCACACACGCCCTGGATAAAATACCAAAGACAGTTCCAACGGGCCTCGGATGTTGCTATCATGTTGAATTTCGAATAAGTTATCTAGGGTCTGAAATAGTCTTCTGGCCCAGTCTGCTGCTGTACCCAACGCATGATACATACATTCAAAACCGTCAAAAATAGAATTCTTGTAATCGTGGGCAGCATAGTCTACAACCAGACGATGTACATTCATCATTGACATCAACTAAACCTGGATATCAGTAGCATCATTATTGTAGGATAGAAGTTGATCTGGTTGGCTCATGAAATTGATATTGGCCATAGTTATGCATCAAGAGCATACATTGATTTTGTATATCTGTTTGGTGTGATGGCGATCAAAGGATTTCTTAACCAATGTTCTCAACGTTTGGTAATGCTTGTTTCATTATCAAAATTTATCTGGTGTTCGCGGAATGTATTTTTCATGCAGATAAAAGTGTCTTTCTTCTTTACTAACTCGAGACCGACTGTTCCGTCATGTTAATTGAAATTGATTTATCGAGTGCTACTTTTCACCTGAATGCGAGGGCAATTATTTTCCCTGTACCCCCGATCAAATTCTCGATTCCTAAAGTCTTAGAGAATAATTATATTGAGATATTTTACCATCGTTTAAATATTACATAATCATGGACATCGCCATTAACGTCTTTATCAGCACCGCCATTATGATCTTCAACATCATCCGCATCATCCGTATCATCATCATCATCGTCATCATTATCATCTCCACCACCACCATCATCATCATAATCATTATCATCCTCCTCATCGTCGTCGTCATCCTCATGATCATCGTCATCATCATCAGCAGCAGCATCCGCATCATAATCATCATCGTCATCATCATACGCATCATCATCCTCTGCATCTGCATCATCTGTATCATCTGTATCATCATCACCATCATCAACATCATCTTATACTTTAGTATCATAATGATGATCTTCATGACGATAATGATCAACGTTTTTAGTTTCATCATCATTATCATCATCATCATCATCATCATCATCATCATCATCATCATCATCATCATCATCATCACAGTCATCCCCACTGCAACCTTCGTCATCATCCTCATCTTAGCATCAGCAACATCTCCGCCCTAAATTTCACACACATCGTCAACCAATCCATAAACAATGACATCAGTATACCATTGCTCTTGGTCTCATTCGGTCGATGTCGATCATGGATGTACATCAAAAGCGCATGTCGGAAGGAACAATCTCTCCCACATCGCTCACAGTAATGGGCAATACGTGACTGTTTGGTACTAGTTGTACGCTGAAGGGATGAACTACGTACAGCAGAATCAAAATCTCAACAAAATGTTTTTCTTTTCACGATTACAAATTCCATAGATACTTTGGAATGTGGACTTGTGGTTCCAGAGAGGATAACACGCAGTCCACGTTCAAAGTTCGCGCGTATTTGTACAAATTGTGAATGGTACATAAAGCTATTTCCCTCGCATACGCATCTTTAAATCATCAGCAATATGAAAGTCAAAGCATAGCATCCTGTTCAGGTCTTTAAATCGAATTACATATGTAGATTCGCTCTTAAATATCTGAAGAAATCCACTGGCCATATAAGAAATCATCAACATGAGAATAAATATAAACCACTTTAATAAATTATCGATTTTAATGTTCCTAACAATGTCAGCGTGTTCGTTTTTCTTATGGGCCCAATCCGGTCGATAAAGACCATGGATGTACATCAGAAACCCATGATGGTTTCATAATTCACAGGAATAGACCGTCCGATTCGGGTCAAACAATCGCTCCACCAGAGCTCACAGCAATAATTGACTGATAAATGTTGGTTGCACGATCAACAGCTTAGAATAGTATTCGCTTTTCCCCAGCTTCTATCAAAAGTCAGAACTCCGAACTCCCAACGTTTTATGATATCAAAAGTAGTAAGATTGATGCCTTTTTTGTCCCTTAAACTATACATCTTGACCCCATGGATCTACATGTGTCATCCCACTAATTGAACACAATTTCTGCCCTTTGGATTTTTAATTGAGTCTTGAACTGCTCAGTAAGCAACCAAATCCCGTTTTCGCTTGTTATATTATTCGTAATTCCCATATTATTCTGTGGTTTTCCGGGAAGCTATATGCTTTCTAGACCATTAAAATTGAACTGAATTGAGTTGAATTCACAATAACCGAATGATAACGATGAATATCGAGTAAAAATATAAAATCTTCCAGAAATTAATAAGGATAGTCACATACCGCATGTTTCGTCAAGTGAAACAAAATTTTGACCAAGAAATAATTACGACAAACATGCTATGCTTAAAGCTTTTGGATGTTTTCGTATTCGAGTAAGGTCATTGGACTTTAGGGGATGATTTTCAATTTGCAAATTTTTCAATGCCGACAGGAGTTCACTGTGTATCCGTCGTTGGGTAAATTCATGTAGATTTGGTTTTGATATTCACGCTTGGAAATAAAAATTTCCATAACAAGAGACCAGCTTAGTCGCACGATGATAAATCCTGTGAAGCTGTTCAATATCCTTCCTTAACCATGGTACCCAGACTTAGATAAGAATGTTCCATAAATGGACGTAAATACGTATTAATTAAATGGGGTGAGGTTTCAGGAATAAAACTCTAAAATATCCCTTTTAGGATAGCTTTATTATACACTGTTCGGCAATGGTTTCTGGGCTTCAGGTTGGAAGACTCGCAGAAAACTCGACGAGAACTTGCGTACCAACCTGATACGTGTGTGTAGAGGTTTTCTGAGCCGCAACCTTTGTAGATGATGCTTTACACAATGCTTCTGAAGTATGCGGTCAAGAGCAATTTTCTTTACAATTTCAAGTGTTCTCATATCTCTATCGCAAACGTATTTGTACCACAAGTACCGGACAACGTAATGTTCACTAATTTAACATCTCAAGATTACAATTTTATAGCAAAAGATTTACCAAGCCGGCGAATATTATGCTTTTTGTTTCGTATACTCATGATACCAATACCAAAAATTTAATAAAATTGTTTCATTTTATTTTTATCATTATTATTTTTCCTTTTTATTAGCCTTATCATCAACATTCGTATGATAATTAACATCCCACAAGCAGAAGCGGTAACACATTGTCCCCGATAATCAGCTGTGCACACAAGGACTAATTTCAAGGTCATCACGGCATTCAAATCCCCGAAATGGCGGTAATTTGTCTGAATGCATGAACAACTTCAGATTTACGATGTAATCGCGCGGACGCGATTATTATTAATGCCTGATCATTACTGCATATACATCACAAAACATGCGCGCAAAATAGGTGTGAAAAATCAGATTTATTGCTTTCGTTGGATCAGTCGAAATTCGTTTCGCTTAACCGATCTACATGCCAATAAATGTTACTTAACCACTATTTTTTGGGAGAGAAACCTTGACAAGCGGTAATAGTTGCCATGAATGCGGATGATAAATTAAAACTCCAGCGTGTTCGCTTGATTGGTTTTTGTTTAAGTGAAGTCAAATTGATTGTTGACGGTGAGCGGGCTTTTTGATTTTGCAAGGAGGGGAATGTCACAGTTAATTAAGTCGTGACTTTGACAACTATTTGTTTCAGGGGAAAATTAGACGATTTGCTAACCTCTTGGTCGAATATTTTCTGACAGGAAAAATTGAAAAACATATTTGGAATATGTAGGGATGAGTCTTTTACTTTTATATTATTGGAATTCATCTGATATTCTGAATGACAGCACTGGTAACCTGCAAAATACGTCACCCCAGACTATTGATGTATTTTCAGCTCTCGCGTTTATAGTTACCTAACGAGTCTTAGTAAAAATTATGAACCTTGAAGATTGATCCTTATCAACCAGGTAGTTTTTAGCAACACAGTACGAAACAAAGATTAAGATTTATGGGTGAAACAGTATTCAACTCATAAATAATGTAACGCGGGAAAATGATTTGTTGATGCGTGGGAGCAAAATCAAAGTCATCTGAAATATAATCGAAGAGTTTTGGTTTGAATATTGTTAAACTAATGTAGTCTACCAAATTTGCACTTGGAGAAATCCATACAAAACACACGCCCGCTTAATGACATACGCACGAGTTTTCGGTAGCATAACCTCGGATCGATTGGAATATGTTTGGGACCGATCGTGTATTCATAATGCAGAGAAATTTGAGTGTACATCTGAAGCGATACGTAGAATCTTGAACCAGGCGTCCATACGCGTTACTTATAAGACAGGGAAAACTATCCGTTCGGTTCTGATGCACCACAAATATAAGACACTTTTATCTAGCGTTACGAACAGCATCTACAGAATCAAGTGTAAGCACTGTTCGGGTGTTTACATAGAGCAGACTTCCAGGGAAATTCATACTAGAATCGAAGAACACCGAAAGCGTGTTCAGAGAGCCTCGGGATGCAAAGGAATATTAATCCCTTATGCGTGATTCCGCCTTGCCGGAACACGTTTTAGATACAGGCCGCGGTATTAAACCGTATAGCGAACGCCTACATGCGGAGCTGATCGAAATTGTAAAGGCAGGCAGACTGGTGGTCAAAAATGGGGATGGGGTAGAAATCTACACAATTTAGCGCTCAGCACTGATGCGAAGGTAAATAGTTGTTATTCACCTTATGCCTACTAGTTAATTGGTTTTTGTAGAGCTATGTGCTTTTTAGACCATTAAATTGAATTGAATTGAATTGATGTACATTTATATATGTGGGCCGCTTTGTCAACTGACCTTGACATTGTGGAACATCGACCACTGATCCTGGTTATTCCCACGAGACGTGACACACTGTAGGCGTTCTATAGGCTGCTTAGCGGTAAGGTCAAATAAGTGGTGGTGGGTTGACTACTACTTAATCATGTTCCCTGTCCTGACTATCACCCTTGATCTGACGAAGCTTCTGTGCCAGAAGTGAAACGTTACCCAAAAACTGCTCTAACCGATTGCACTGAAATTTCTGTGCATTGCGTAACCTTGGATGTTTTCTATCAGTTCGAAATTGAAATAAGTCAGCCAGGGGTTGGATAACAGTAGTAAAGACTTTATCAGCGACGATAATATCGTATCGAGTTCTATTTCATGAATGAGTCCACAAGTTCAGTGGTCTGAAGCGCTCAACGTATGGCTTATAATCAAAACCGCCGACTCTTGATGATATAAACCGTCAAGTGGTAAAATATTTTGTGGCGCCATTGTGTTCCGGATTGAGCAGCATAGTGCAGAACCGGATGTATATATGTGTTCATCATTATTAAGAACGAAAGCAAGTAATAACGTTTGAAGATTCACCGTAACACCCTGCATACGCGAGAGGTACGCTTGTTCTGTTTGAAATCTCGTTGCTAGTTGAATATCTACATAAAGTCATCATTACCTGATGAAAGATTTTGAAAGAATTAGCCATTGTAATGTGTGTAGCTAATGTATGTATATTAAAACACAGAGAAGATGTGAAGGTGATCAGGGGAGCCTCTACTTATTGCATTAGATAGACCAGTGGCAGTGGCAGTTGATGAAGTAGCGGGCGATAAATCGATGCTATGGGGCACGGAGGGTTATCGCGCAAGTCAATGGAGTGTAAAATGCATCTGGGACATCTAGCTCAGGTGAGAAGTGTGTGGTACAGCTGATGTGCTTTCATGCATGTAGATGAGGTGTGCCGATACAGTGTTATTAACACAAAACAGGAAAAAATGTTTGATCAGACTGGATGACTTATCTGTTGCTCTCATCTGACGGAACACGCTTGAACGTGTACTGAAGCCTTTTCAATGACCTTGTAAATTCTCGCGTACTACCACGAGAGAATTTCACGAATTAGATTGGCAAAACGTTTAGACTACCTCTGCCTGAACACGCTTGAAAGTGTATTGAAGCCTTTTCAATGCCCTTGCTGAGATAAAATCGGTGTAAGTATATGTCGTTTTTGCATGCAGGGGATACCTGATACCAGTTAAAACGAAATCCAGACAGATTAAATGCGAAAAGCCAACGTTGACACACGGCACCGTTTAGAATTACCGTACAAGAACAACAGTGAAAACTGCATCTAATTTTCAAACACAGAATCACATAGTGATTTTTGGTCAAGCACAGAAGTCGCTTAAGGATGACCAAAGTAATGTGTTGCTCACATCCCCCGAAATTACACAACACTATCGGTTACTGACTGTGTGCCGTCATCAGGTAGAGACAGTAAGATTATTTTCAGTGAGCCTTGAAACAGCGGATAAATGGTAAACAAGGTAATACTTGAATGCCACTGTTGCATAGGGATCGTACAACGAACGATGTAAAAACACAGAATCACATAGTGATTCGTCGTCAATCACACTGTTTCAAGACTCACTGAACCTAATCTTACTGTTTCCACCTGATGACGTCAAACAGTCAGAAACCGGT
The DNA here is from genome assembly GCA_013407085.1 of Atriophallophorus winterbourni. Classification (NCBI taxonomy): domain Eukaryota; kingdom Metazoa; phylum Platyhelminthes; class Trematoda; order Plagiorchiida; family Microphallidae; genus Atriophallophorus; species Atriophallophorus winterbourni. The sequence goes on along the minus strand of JACCGJ010016464.1, from coordinate 6,441 downwards.
AGTGGTGTGTAAGTGCGGGGGAAGTGAGCAACACATTAGTTTTGTGCATCTAATTTGGTTGGTTGAAAGCTGTCGGTTATGTATACAGTTTTGTTCCGAATGTCTTGTAGAAAAGCGGTTTATGGACATTGTAGAATCAACATAAGTTTAATCTTATCCATACGTTGTGTAAACCTGCGATGGCTTGGTCATGTCTACAGAATGGAAATGGTCGTATTCCGAAAGATCTTCTCTATCGTGAGTTGCAATTAGAAAGACGAACATTAGACAGACCGCACTTGCGGTACATAGACGTTTGCAAAAGAGATATGACAACTCTTTGCATTGACCCGGCGAGTTTGGAAGAACTTGCTCTTGACCGCTCACATTGGAGGTATTGTGTAAATTGTCGTCTGCAAGCAGGACAGGAGTAGATACAGATAATGGCTGCTGAACATAGATCACGCCGCCGGCGTGAAAATGACATTCTACAACCGAGTTCTGTCAATAGTTACAAGCGCTGTGGGAGAGATTGTTCCTCCCTAGTTGGACTGCTTGGCCATTCAAAAAGCTGTAGAACATGAAAATTCATGCGACTGTGATGTACATCCATGGTCGACGTCGACCGAAGGAGGCCAATGACTTCGTTTAAACGTATTCCATAAAACAAAAACACCCAACCACTGATTTCCCGATGTTTGCTTTCATCGAGTAGGGTCATTATCCGCATGCATTGTAAGCCACCAATAAATAAATTCTGCATGACCGAATTGTTCAGTCACAGGTATCCACGCACGTAGATGGGATTAAACTCAAAACAAAATACTCATTTACTTGCGTTCTCATCGTGGGGTTTATAGTCATCAAAACGATTTTTAACTAATTTTTACAGATTTCCACAAATCAAATGTGTGAATTACAGCCCAACATATCTCAGATCTTGGTTACCCACACCCCTAACCCATCTCCCGAAGATTTACTTGGGACGCAGGATCATGCTCTCAGTCTGTCTCCGAAGGAAGCTCCGACGAAGCTAAAATCCAACAGTCAGATTAACGAGTCTCTTACCTCCGAGATGACATGGACGGCCGACACTAATGGAGACAGGACGCCATGGTTCTTGTCTGCAAAGAACTTTCAGGACATCTCTGTTCATTCAAGGTCAGAGGGAGGCGCGAATGATTTGACAGAAGCCACCGAGGCACGTGAGCTGCTCGTCAAATTATTGATTTTTCTATTTTCCCAACCCAGTAAGGAATTGCATATTTAAAGGACTACAAATTTGTTGATCGATTACCGATAAACTTCGTAAGTGAACTTATGCTTCGAGCATATTGAACCAACTAACTTCTCGTGACATTGGCTAGATAAATAGGTTGAATCATATAATGTTGTCAAAGATTCAGAAAATGGATTTATTTGTACGGTAACTAATACCTAAAACAGTACGATTATTGCTCTTGAACACTGAGAAGCATACTGCCTGCATCTATTCACACAAGTAAACAATTTCACGTTCACAAACTGACAAATATTTGAACAGGTTCTACTCCGAATATGTTGAACCTGGCAATTCCTAATCAGCTACAAAGTAGTACATCAGGAACGATAAACGATGGTTTAGTTAGGCCAGAGTCTTGAATATTACTGTGATTTTTAATTGATCAATATCACGTATGCTACGGTGGATCGTTGGACGTTTTTCTCTTTCAGATGTTCGTAAAAATACACCGGGTTCTTGATTGAGCCTCATGGCTTCTTGAGGAATCCCTGCTAGTATAGTTTATAAAAAACTACCGCAAATCAATCGATTAAACCTGGAAATTTTCAGGATAGCAGAATCTAAGTCAAAGTAATCATTACATCCACGATAGGGAGTAGGATTTTAAATCCTTTAGAAATAATAGTCCGACATGTGGTATTTATAAAAAAAACATTGAAAAATCTTTAAATTCTGAATGCCTCACATTCCAAAGTAATGTGCTTAAAGTCTATTGAAAGGATACACATATCATTTTCTTCTTATATGATCACTATATATGTATAATACTCAAGAAGCTTCCCATTATTTAAATACAAACTCATATGATGCTGATCCTACTGTCCGTACCTGATAAGCACAAATAGCACGAAACCGGTCGTGTGGCGCGTGTGTATGATGGAGATGCATGCAAATGAGCTTTTTCGTTCATGGTCATGGGTTTAATCCCTGTCCACGTGAGTGTGCGCTCATGTGAGTGAACAGGTTGGTCGTACCGGCCTTATCCAACGCTGGTATACAAGCACAACTTGTTTAAGATCAATACTGTCTTCACATATTGAGTTGCATGACACCTTGTTTACTTTTAGGCACGCGATAAGAAATCATGCAGATATATAAGTTATTGTAACTGGCGAGTGACAGCAAAGTCTTCTGGCCGCTTGCAATCATTCCACAATAATTGCCTTCGTCGAATTATTGGGGTAAAATGGCCGGAAAAGATAAGGAATCAAGACCTGTGGCAGATTGCTGCTGAGGACCCGATCGCCCAGCAGATCAGTAGAAGAAAGTGGAGATGGGTTGGGCACACCTTGCGGAAACCTTATGATGACATCACGCGTCATGCTCTGGTATGGAACCCAATCGGGAAGAGATGGGTCGGACGCCCAAGGCTATTTTGGAAGCGCTCGTGTGAAGAGGAAATCTGCAAGTGTGGACTTGACTGGAACGACATCAAACTAGCTGCTATGGACAGACTAAAACTGGAGACAAGTTGCCGAGGCCCTATGTTCCTCCAGGAACTCAAGGAATTAAGTCAAGTCACTGGTTTCTGGTGTTATAATACTGTATTACTTAGGCCGGAATGGGGATTGGCTTATAAATCACCATCAGGAGCTCATGGCAAATGCCGGATTCCCAATGCAGGAACTGATGTCATCTAATCCATATTTACTGAGCTCCCTGGCATTCGAGACCTTAGTGATGCCCGAAGCTAATTAACAAGTAAAGTTATCGGGTCAGGAAATTACAGAAACCATGGCAACAATTTTTTTTTAGTCTTAGGGTGACAATCTTCACAAAATCCGGAAAGCTAACATCTATCTGAAATATGTGAAATTTACCGAAAACGTTTCAAGCCCCGCCTTCTATGAGAGCATTGAAAACGATTGGCAATAGATTAGATACCAGTAGCACCACTTTATTCTATACACGCAGCATGTTTTCAGTAGGTCTAGATATTAAATATAAATGCAGTACTTAACCACTGCACGGCAGTGAAACCTGCACCACCCACGCAAGATACGAACGGAAGCTGGATGCTTTCCATCTACGAAGCATCCGTTGTATCTTGACATATCGGGGACTGGCCATGACTGAAGTGCTTTCAAAAGCTGGTCTACAGAGCATGTTCGCCCTACTACGACAGCGCCGCCTTCGGTGGCTTGGTCATGTCTACAGAACGGAAAATGGTAGTATTCCGAAAGATCTACTCCGTCGTAAGTTGCAATTAGGAAGTCGACCATTGGGCAGGCCGCACCTGCGTTATAAAGACGTTTGAAAAAGAGATATGAACGCTCTTGGGATTGACCCCGCGAGTTTGGAAGAACTTGTTCTAGACCGCTCACATTGGAGGCATTTTGTAAAGCGTCGTCTGCAAGCTGGGGAGGAGCGGATACAGTTCTTGGCTGCTGAACACAGATCACGTCGCCGGCGTGCAACTGACGCCCGACAACCGAGTTCTAACCATCGTTGCAAGAGCTGCGGGAGAGATTGTTCCTCCCGAATCGGACTGTTTATTCATTCAAAAAGCTGTTGAACATTAGCATTCATGCGATTGTGATGTACATCCATGGTCGACATCGACCGAAGGAGGCCAACAACAACAACAACTTAATCAAGTTTAATGCTGACGAACGATTTTTTCATTCCTAGTCCGTGAAGTTTATTCAACAGGTACCAAATAAACCAAACCAAGGCTTTCCACTTACTCATATCTAATATTATAATGCTCACCAAATCTTGCATAGACAGCAATGCAGTGTCTGCTTATATCCCACGGTTTCTTTATAAATACCCTTTTTAACAGTAGATTTGAAGTTAAACTTTGAATATTTTCAACCGTAGTTCTTAAATACCTATCCCCCACATTTCGGTGGTGTTTAGCGAGCCAACGTAGTTCAACAAAATTTTAAAAACCAATCGTTTCATTTTTGTGGTTTACAAGGTTTAGCACTGCCTATTTAATTTGGAACTGCATTTGTGTGAGACCTACTGAAGGCGAATTGACATCCATCGATCCATATCGATTAGGAATCATCATCACAATCACGTGATGACGTAACACTCACCACAACCCTTCGCACGATCATTCTGTTCGATTAAGGAGTGGTACTCTCTCCCACAGCGCTTACATCTAAGTCGGATCGATAAGCCCCATTGATCCGATGTATTCGTAATCCCCGTTTAGAATTTTCCATCGAAAACCACACTTTCTCAAGTTTAGGATGACCTTCACATTATGTCTTGATGGCAGTGGTTGTAGTCGTATTCCATCATATCTATGTGATCAGATAAGAGCAGTGGACATATGTAGTTTAAAATGGAAAGACATTTATTGGTAAATACCCAGATTGGTATACACACTGTAGCACACCAGAATTAACCAAAAAACTTCGTCCTTAAATCATACACCAGCTAGTGCTCAGTATCGAGATGTGATGTGAAAATTGCGGTGAAATCCTTTTTGACGCCAATAGCAAACACAACAAGGGTTATCGTTATTTCGAAAGTTTGCTGTCATGATATCATTCCCACTAACTAGAAAACTGCAATTAACTCAGAGAACAGAGGACTAGTACCATGTGCGTGTAGTTTTGCTCTGGCATTTATGGGATTCACCCCTTCTTTTCTGCATCACCGGTAGACCGTCTCAGCCGCCTGTTAACAATCATCTAGATTTTCAGGCCCCGTTTTTTTTTTATTAACTAATTCTCCCTGATATCTGTAAACTACATTACGGCAATTTTTCCGCTCGATCTGCTGAAACTTATCATCGTTACAAGAACATTTTAACTATTATATAAGACGATACACTGAACTTCAAAATGATAAGCTTTCCCAGAATTATCTTCAAATAATTGTTTATTAATTAACCAATTAACAAAATAATACATCCGTTTGGTTCTTTTCCAAATTATGTTTCTTTTCACTGCATCACTCCGACTTGATTTGAATTTTGCGCGCACGTTCACTCGACCTTGACAGTAACCAATACCAATTTGATTTTTAACGTGAACAGAGAAGATTGTTGGTTTGTTTGTTGTGATAACCAAATCACCATCAATCACCATCATTTCTTCTTAATGGGATCGAAGCGTTGATGTTACCACAACGTCATTACGTTTTTTCCCTATCCTCTGAAGCATCAAATGATGAAGTACCACAACAGCTGACCACATCAAATCCGTGCCTGTCACATGCCGTTTCAGCCGCGATTTTCAATCGTTCCATTACCGAGATCAGATAAACGCGCTTCCCATTTGGGACCGTGTACACCCAGATCGATTTTATCAGCACCATCCAAGGTGACACAGTTGTCCTCATGAGTCACAATGCACATTCTCCTCGATAGTGAAAATGTGCAAAGTTTGATGACAGTTCACCGAGCGGTTTGACCGTTTCGGTTTTCACGTTCCATCAAGCACCAGAATAACCTCGGCACCAGGACGTTCGAGCGTCTGATTCACATTTACTCACGAATTGGGGGGTAGGTGGGTGGGTTCATTGATTGGGGACAAACGGTATTCACCCACATGATGGTTGGTTTGATGCCGCGGATGAAGATGGAGAATTAACTTCCCCCTTTGCGGTGTACAACAGCTGTTACCTTCATGTCAAACCTCCCGGTGGTAGATTCGATTCAATTAAAACAATAAGTTTTGGGAAATTGGTTTTTTGTCGCTCGTTCGTTCAATGACACACGGATTACTTCGCGATTTTGGATGTGTGCGCGCGTGCGAAAATTAAGTAAATGGCATAAACGGTCATTCTTGTGTGCGTGGGTATGTTGAGAGAGATTGGGTCATATTTTTGATCAATTGTGGACCTTTCATTGTTATATGAATGGATTTAATTCTCGAATCAGATACAAAAGAAATTAGAGCACTATGGCTAAAAATGAAAGTTTTCATTGGAATTTTGACCGTGTATCTTAACTCAGCTGGCGGCAGTAAAGAATTCTCCATAAAGGATTTAAGTAGGAATTCGTATCTAGCTAAGAGAATAGTTGTTGGCCTTCTTCGTACGATGTGGGCGTACATAACCAATGCATGACTTGTTTATGAATTGTAGCGCTTCAAATGCCTATACAGTCTGAGTTGCAATCACTCATCTCTCCCGAGGCGCTACAACGAGATACAGTACTTGATCCTTCAATGTCAGTAGCACGCTGGCAGCGTGACCTACGATTGGAACCCAAAGGC
>JACCGJ010016463.1:0-13397 GCA_013407085.1 Atriophallophorus winterbourni | reverse complement strand
CAATGTGGACAGTGTACTGCCGAAAATCATTGAAAAAATCACCAAACAAAACAGCATATTTTTAAAAGATGTTCTATTCTACTATTTTACTGATTTGAATGAGATTCGGCTCACAATATCTGAATCATCTGTCACGTATCAAAATTTAGTAAAAGTGACCTGGAAATATTAGCGCCCTGTTCGGAAATTCAAGGATGACAATTTTGTGGTGCGCGATTTAATCCAATACCTCGCCAGTCGCAACATGACAGTATTTTAGCCCACGTACATCATGTAACTATGGCACTTGTTCATATAAATTTATTTGCTCAATCTTCTTTTTCTTGATAGAAGGCAGAGGATCAAGCCCTTCTAAGCCGCATCTTTCTATCAACCACAGTCCAGGAGAACCTCAGTTGAAGAAATCTTGTCCAGTATTGTACAGCTTAGCCGTGATTACAGGCAGTACATTATCCACTAGTTGCATGAACTGATTTTCAACAACACTTCCAACACTCAAGTACTGCTGTACCCAAACTGTAAGCGGCAGGATCAGACTGTCGGATGGGAAGAACGCTGCACTTGGAGACCAGCCGTGTAAACGATTCAAGTCATCTTGTAGGGCATGTGAATCCTCTGGCGATTTGACTGAGCGCCATGTTTGAACATCGTCCGCAAATAGGAGAAACGGCGATTTAATGCTCTGGCCAATGTCATTTCTTTACTTTACTTTTACTTTGTGCGACTATCTCCTTATGGAGGATGAGTCGGCTTCAATGAAGGTTCTTGGGGATTTAAGTACAAAGCGGCGTCCCCAGTGCCACTCGGCGTTTGTTCAAGTCAGCTTCTCTAGCCTTTGCACAACCAAGTGCGACCTGCAAGGCAGCAGGGAGTTGCCAGAATGAGGTGGAACAATGGTTTATTGCAGTAAAAAAGCGTACAAGCTTAAAACAACCGCAGGATGATATAGTGTTCAATAAAGCAAGCAAAATTGAAAAATATGAAGCGAGTGTCATAAGAGGATAATAGAGCAATAGTTTTGTGGCGTAAAAGCATAGCTTTAAAAAACCACAGGGTGTTATATATAGTGCGGTGAAAATAAAACAGGGAGTATCATCTAGTACGGGGGCGGGAAGGCCATATAGCGGGCCACATCCGCTTGGAAATTGCGTCTTCCCGAATTTGCGAGGCGGTAGCAGGGGAAACGGAGGCATCGTGGTTGCGGTTTAGACTGTAACAAGGAAACAGAAAGTTAAATGTAGAATCACGGGAATTTGGTAATGGAGTTTTGGAGGAAGGAGTCGATTCTGTGTGTAAACAAGGTAAGGAAGGAGATTATACCACCATCCTTGGTAATTGTTCCAAGAGACAACAACGCACAGAGAAAAAGCGTACTTTCGGCAGTTATACGGGACTGTTTCAAGCAAAGTCTGTGGGAGTGACCGCGCAAAAATGCGTTGTCTCGGTTTTTCCTCAGGGTTTCTACCGAAGCCTTTCCCCGCACGGCATGTGCAATCGTGCAGCATTGTTTGTGCCGTACGGCTAACATAGTGCTAAATGATTGACCACGGTAGTGAGTCAATAGTCAATAGTATATTATGGTACAAAAAGCTATGAGCTTAAAATATAACCATAGGATAGTCAGTACAGGGGGTCGGGTGGAGTTCAGCGGGTTCGGCGTCAATCGCCAAAGTTCAGTAAAGGGTGTGGTTATGTATCATAACAGTCAATACAGGGGGAGATGAATCGGCGAGGTTCCGTAAACGTATCTGGAAAGGAAGAGGAAAATGGGTGCAGTATCGGGAAGAAGAAAAAAAAGAATCCATTAAACTTGTTGAGAAAAATAGAGATAAGCGTCAAGCCGCTTTTTAAAAATCGAGAGCGATGGGGAGGTTACGACAAAAACTGGTAGATCATTCCAAAAACGAGGGGTACGGACAGAAAAGAAAAATTTACGGCAGTTTAACCGACTGGGCTGGTGGGCTAGCTTGAAAACATGCCCCCGGGTTCCGGAACTGGGTGCCATCAAAAGCAGTCCATGGCACGGATGTTTGTTCTCCTTAAGGATCTGGAAAACCAGTATCAGATCACCTCGGATGCGACGGTAACTGATCGGGAACACGTTGAGTTGCTGGAGGCGGTCCTCATAGTTCAGTAAACTGAGTCCTTTGACGAGCTTTGTGAACCTCCGTTGAGCCTTCTCTAGGACGTGATGGTCACGCTTTAACCATGGAGACCAAACGGATACCGCATATTCCAGGTGGGGTCTGATGTACGCGTGTAGGAGCGAGGAAAAGAGGCGGCGGTCAAAAGACCCGAATACCCTTTTGAGGAGCCCTACGTTGCGATTGGCGACTGATGATGCGAGGGAACATTGGGCTGAGCACCCAAGATCACTTTGAACCAATACGCCGAGGTCCTTTTCTAGCATACTCACCGAAAGTTCGGTGTTCCCTAGCTTGTAACTAGGTTCGCCAGAGTGACGGATGCGGAGAGATCGGCATTTTCGTGGGTTGAAAGGGAGCTGGTTCGACGTTGCCCAGTTATTAAGTGAGGTAAGATCGGCTTGCAGGTCATCACAATCATTCGAGGAAGAGAGGATGCGCCATAGCTTGATATCATCTGCGAACATCAGAAACGGCGAGTTCACACATGCTCCAATGTCGTTGATGAACATCAAGAACAGACGCGGACCGAGTACAGAGCCCTGGGGTAATCCGCATTGTATTGAAAAACAATCGGAGAGCGATTGTCTGACGCGAACGCGGAGTGTCCTGGAGCGGAGGAATTCGGCTAACCAAGACAAAAGTGGGTTACCAATTCCAAGTAGGCTAAGCTTTTGCAGTAAAATAGCATGGTTAACACGGTCAAAAGCTTTGGAGAAATCCAAGTATATAACGTCGACACCATGGCCCGCATCAACAGCCTTGGTCCAGCTGTCCCGCGCCAGAAGCAAGTTTGTTGTACAGGAGTGTCCGCGGCGAAACCCATGTTGTTCGATGGCGACAGCATTCGTGTTCTCCATAAAAGCCATCAAATCATCGGATACAATAGATTCCATTACTTTGGAAAGCACAGGGAGCAGGGTGACTGGGCGGTAATTTGCAGGATCACTGCGGTTTCCACCTTTATATATCGGGGTTATGATCCCCTGTTTCCAATCTTCGGGAACATGGGAGATATCGAACAGACGTTGGAAGTACATGGAAAGTGGTTCACAAAGTTGCACAGCAACCGCACGCAATGCTTTCGGTGTAATCCGGTCTACTCCAGGTGATGAATTTTCACGGAGCTGCATGATCTTTTTATATACACGTTCAGCGGTGAACAGAATAGTAGAGAGTCTAGGTGGGGGTGGGGTGATATTCAACGAAGATGGTTGGCAATTCTGGAATACCGGCATGTAGTGATCCTTCAGTGTATTTGCGGCTTCCATAGAAGTCGATGTGGAGCCGCCTTCAATTTTCAGTGGGGGGATTCCAGTTTTCACTTTTCTTTTGTCATTTATATGACGGTATAGCAGTTTTCGGTTGTTCAGAAACCGTGCAGTTAACTTGTTATGGTAATCCAGCTTATCTTGACGCACTAGAGACGTACAGTGGTTGCGTAATTGTCGATATGCTTCCCAATTTCGCGCACACTCTTCCGATCGGAACTTACTCCAAGCAGCGTTTCTGCAGCAGATCCACTTACGAGTTCTACTACGAATGAAAGTACGTAGGATACGTCGTTTGACTGTTTTGGAAGTCGATGATTGTTGCAGGAGACAGTGCCACTGGGAGACAAATCTGGACCAGGTGAGCTCAGGATCGCCATTTAACATGAAGTCGAAATTGTTAGCAGTGACAATTTCTTGAAACGCCTTGTAGTCCGTAACTACCCGTAACAGGGGTACCTCCTCGTCAAGGAATTCGGCGTAAGAAACGAAAAAAAATGTCAGGACGACGTGGTCGCTCTTTCCTAAGGGCGGTTCATAATGAATTTCTTCTACCATCAGTTCCTCGTTAGTCAGCACTAGATCGAGTAAAGATGGACAATCGCCACTCCGAAAGCGTGTAGCAACATTAACGTGGTTGTACAAAGGATGACTGCTGATGAAATCATCCAGATCCGCAGCAAACGTATTTGGGCTGGGTTCGCCGACGACTTCAGGAGAGTTAAAATCCCCCATCAGCAATGCGTGCGAGTGGGGTAGTGATAAGGCGAAGCGAATGGATGCAATAATGACATCATCAATGAGGCGTTGAGTATTCGGTGGACGATATATTACCGCAACAATTGCACAGTCCCTATTTTTAAGTTGCAAGCGACACCAAAGTGAGTCCACCACGCTAAGTTGCTCTTGCGGGAGAACCTCACAAGAAAGACGTGAATTATAGTATAGAAGAACACCGCCCCCTTTAGTTGGACGATCGTTCCTGAGAATGGACATATCAGTGAGAGAAACCTCGGCATCAGTGATCGAAGAGCTTAGCCACGTTTCGGATACAGCTATTATGTCAAAATGACGAGCAGCATGCCTCAAGCGAAGTTCTGCAAGTTTGCTGAGTAAACCCTGCGCGTTCGTGTAGAGACAGTTCAAGCCCTCACGCGTAAGGTTAGGAGCAGCATCATTTATACGAATATCTAGACCGCCGATCCCGTTTGGATCGGCTCTTGTGAGTTTTTTTGGGTATGTCGAGTCCGTCTGCACCATATTCGTTTCGGTTAGTGGAAGCGGTGGCGTCAATCGCGGTTTACTGTTAATCCGCTTTTCCAGGGCCGAGCGAAGACGAACTTCTGCTGGAGCACAATGCCTTTGTCGATACCATTGTTGCAAAGCGTCATTCACCATAGATTCAGATTGAAAGGTGACCTTAAGTATGCGAGGACCAGATCCTTGGTAGCTGGGAGAAGCTGGCAAACGCTTCAGGGAAGTAGTTAAGGTATCGGTAATTTTACTCAATTGCTGTAAGAAGCGCCACTGTTCGCAATCATGAGTGGTGTTTTTGTTAGGATCACTATCATTCAGTTCAGGAACGCCATGAACAAAGATGCTTTTTTTGTCACTTTCGTGTTTCCAATCGTAATTCTCTTGCTTTTTCGCTTGCCTATCTGCCCATGATATATCGGGGAATATACGGATGGGGGACGAGCTGTTTCGAAGCATGTAAGCGGATAGAAGAACGGATTCAACATCTGCTAACGATTTTAACACGATGCGCAACAATCTTGGCTCACCAACGTGTGCCGATTTCTGGTTTCTTGACAAGCGGACCATGCTAGCCGGTTCTATGTTAAGACTTAGCTCATGACACAACTTTTTCCATTGTTCCACATCTTCAGATTGACGCGCTATGAAGCTGGGTGAATCAGTCTCGGGGACATTGGAGCAAATCACGGTAAGTGCCTCCGCTCGTGCTACCGAAACCTTCGACGTCACTGCCATGGGACTAGAAGCTCGCGCGGTCAAAACATTATTGATGCTTGTGCCGTTTAGCGGTTTGGGTCTGCCAGTGACAACACTAGATTGCTTTGTGCTGATCTTTTGTTGTACATGGATGGGATGGGCCTGCGTGACGGGGGGTTTAACTACTGACTTCTGTGCTGGTGGAAGTGATGTAACAACAGCGAGGCTTGAAGTAGTATGCTGTTCGTTAAACATATTTTCAAGTTTATGAAGACGGCCTTCGAGGGTAATGATAGTCTTGGACTGTTGATCTATCATATGCAGTAGACTTCGAGCCATAGGGAGATTAGTACACGCGCTACAAAACCAAGGTTTGGTGGAATTAGAGCTATGTTCAGCCAAAACCGTTGCGGTTAAACCCGAGCAGCGTGAATGATACCATACGGAGCAGTTTGTGCATTCTATTCCTTCGAGAACAGTAGTAGAACACTTAGGATTTCCACAGGAACTATTCGATTCAACCGTAGGACGGCTTTTACCGGTTGTTTTACACTCACCGGATCCTCGAGTATCCTTAGCGTTAGAACAAAGTTTTGTTTTTGATTTAACAACAACCATGATGACAAAAGCAGAATAAAAAATAGAAATCTGTCACGAGCGATGATATTCAACTTGCGCGCTGAGTCTCACTACCATTTTATTTTCCCCCTTATATATGTCTAGGCTTGGGCACCTGACAGATCTTAAGCCCACGGGCAGCCTCTGACTGTGCCGGCACTTTGCCGGATCAGGCTTTGTGCTTTCATAATAAACATATAAAGGCCGCAAGACAGAGGAGGTTTAATATCAGGTTTTTCCTTCCCTTCGATGAAATGACATCCCAGGCTAACGAGCTCCATCTGCCCGAGGCAAACTGGTGTTCAGGCGCCAGTCACTCGCCTTCGCCCCTTCTCCTGTTGGTAGAAGCAGTTCCGCTGGGCTCGGGGAGCCACTCGTGCAGGCCAGAAGCTTGACGTGGTTGTCAGAGGCCAATGTCATTGTTGAAAAATGATCAAGAGTCGGAAAAACGGGCTGAATGGCAGTCACGCACACGATCACAGAGGATGATCCAACGACGCGGGAAGCGAGGTTAAGTAAATGAATGCCTTTGTCGAATGCCTTGGAAAAACCCAGAAATATTGCATCCACACCAATGCCTTCATTGGCGGATTTCTTCCAGTCATCCCCCGCAAGAAGCAATTTGGAAGTGCATGAACGCTTGGCGCAAAAGCCATGTTGTTGTGTGATTTAAAAGTCGATTAGTTTCAAGATGTGAGACAAGGTGGTCAGAGACTATGCTCTCCATGACTTTTAAAATGACTGACAAAAGCATAATGGGGCGATAATTTGGGGGTTCCGACCGGATGCCACCTTTATAAATAGAAGTGATAACGCATTCTTTCCGAGCTTGGGGATGGTCGCAGGGTCCATACAACGTTTAAAATACGTGACAAGTAGATGAGATATGTTCAATGCGGCTACTTTCAGGATCTTAAGGTGGATGTCGTTGAGTCCTGGTGAGGAGAATTGCCGTAGACAAGAAATCTTCTTGTGGACCGCATTAGGGGTAGACCTTATTTTATTTTATTTTGTTTTTTTTGTACATCATGTGAGGAAGAAGAAAAATGGGAGGAGTTCGTAGGATGAATAGGGTTAAAAATTGAGGCGTAGTGTTCAGACAACAGGTTTTCAGCTTCCGAGGCGGTTGAGGTGAGACCGTTTGCTATGACTAGGGATGGAATTCCAAGTTTAACTACGCGTCTCTGATTCACAAATTATAAAACATTTTTGGGTTTGTCCAAGAACTTGTTAGAGATGTGCATATCATATTTACATTTGTCTTGGCGGCTGAGAAATGTGCAATTATTTCGCAATGACCTATAAATTTCCTAGTCAGTTCGATTTCGTTCTATCCGGTGTCGCCGTTATACGAAGTTTCGTTGTGCGATGGCGTCCCGTGTTCGGCTGCGAAGGAATGATCCGGGGTTCTTTCGACGGAGGGGCTTTTCGTGACTAGCTAGACGTAGCAGCTCGTACCAAAGGTTGTCATAGCTAGGTGTGGCAGTGGGAATAAGCTCCCGCTGTTTATAAAATGCTCCCATATGGCTCGCGTCTTAAATAGCCTCTGACAACCAAGTCCAGCTTCTGGCATGAACGAGTTGATACCCGAGCCTGGCGAAACTGTAATTGAAGACAGTCGTATAGAGCGTTCTTAGCTAAATCATCACTTTCAAATTCAAGTGGGCCTAGAGCAAGACCTCTTCAACCTATTCAGGAGAGTCAAGGGTTGTTCGGAGTAGACGTGGGGCGTCCCCATGAGGCGAGTTTAAGCGCCTGGAAAGACGTACTAAAGATCCCGCAATCCAGTGTAATCGTTGTGATTTTTGGCATTACCTGTGATGCAGAAATATATATATATATATACAAATTTGCGTGTGCGTATTTTTCCTGACGTTTCTTGGCCTCAAAGGCAGATGCAAAAGCAAGAAGGGTATAATTGGAAATCGGCGAACCATAGACGCAGCATATTTATCCACGGTGTGCCTGATCTTGAAAGTGATGATTTAGCTAAGAACACTACACGTCTGCTCTCAGGGTCGCTATATCTAAGAACTCAGCCGAATTCACGGAACTTTGACGACTGCCGTGTATCGCCTTCCCACGTACTCCAGCTACATGGGTAATGCCTCCCGTATTCTGAAAATTACCTTCCGATCAGAAGATATGGTTAATACTGCAACGGTTTCACGGGTTTGCTTTTTCTGGTTGTCCATCGACGTGGTTGCAGACTTCGGTGACCCAGTATTTCGGTCGTGATAGATTCACCTGGTGCTGGAAGGTTGCACGTGTCATACAGTATGTCCTGTGGTATCCGGATCTCTCAGTGCAATGTTGGCCCTGATGTTGATGGTGCTTATCCTACCGTTCGAATATGCTTGGTCTGCCAAGGTTTATGATGACAATAGTCGTATTTCTTATGTTACTGATTGTGCACGGATGTACAATCCTGCAGTACTTCCGTGCTACGCCTCTAACGTTGTACTAAATTGATTTGCCGCCGGTAGCAAGCTGCATGCGAGTACACGTTGGTGTTTCACTGCTATTACTATTTTCGTTCCCCTTAACTGTCTAGACCTGGGCAACCCGAGAGTATCTTAGCCCACGTGCAGTCTCTCACTATGAAGCACTTTGCCTGGATCAGTCTTGTGATTTCATACATACATTCATACATACATATTGACTATCTTCGAACTTCTCGTAATGTTAGTACTGCTAGTCTCGTATACTTAATCACTATTCTTACTTAGTTTTCTTACTTTCAGGGTGGATACCTGAAACAAGTACAATCTCGACAAACCTTTCATACCATATTTCGCCTGTGACCATGCTCAGATTTTACACTTTACACCAAAAATCTGGGCCATGTGTTCTTCGTTGGCGATATCAGGTAGGGTTTCTTTTATCCATGTTTGACTTTGCACCAATAAATATTGCCAGTTATTTACTGTTGTCACATCACATCCACGGATAATTTTGTTTACTACGTTTCCACTGTTTCAAGTCTCGCTAAACCCAATCATACAGTTTGCACCTGATGACAGCAAACAGACAGAAAACATTTGTGCTGTGTAATTGCAGGGAGTGTGGTCACTTATAAAACCTATCATTACTATTTTCTTGTTTAACCTTGTCAGATTCCCACCACTTCACGCTTCATAAATCGGTTCCTCGCTACCGTGCCATCCAGTGGACCCGATCCCAATTTGGTCGGACAGTGTAATATCAATTGGGAGGAAGAAATTCCCCGACAGGTACCTCTATCCTCGTCAATGCGCTTGGCGCACGCAACAACCAGTGAACTTCGTGATGAATTCCTCCAATACTTTCGATCGAAACAACACACAGTTGTTGCACCTGCCAGCGTTTTTCCCAAGGAAAACGAAGGCAGCTATTTTATTAATGCCGGTTAGTGTCTAGTAATCTAAAATATGTGTTACTTGTCACAATGTTGTACCGACCAGTAGTTTTCTGAATTTATCGAATGAACGCGCTCATCTGTCGCTCCAATGCATTCCGTCCATTAATCATTCATCATTGATGTTAAGTACGATTTCGTAGTCTAAAATCTCAATATGAATGGATTTCAAACATATCTTGAGACTCACTGAAGCTAATCTCACTGTTTCCACCTGATGACCGCAAACTGCCAGAAACCGGTTGTGGTGTGTAAGTACAGGAGGTGCGAGCAATCTAAAAACTCGTCATGTTTTAAGGATGTTTATTCTACCACGTAAAAGAGCTTATCTTTTTGTTTTGAACCCGGTCATCATTTAAGGTTTCCATCGATTCCAAGTGTACTACCATTTCTATTTTATTCCCCGTCTATCTGTCTAGGCCGGGGCAATCCTGACGTATCTTAGCCACGTGCAAGCTCTGACTGTGCGGCACTTTGCCTGGATAAGGCTTGTGCTTATACATTCATACATATCATACAAGGCTGTTTATTCTACCACGTAAAAGAAGATATTTTTGTTGTGGAACCAGGCCGCTGGGACTGGACCTTAACGTGGTGCGATGGTTTGTGTACCTTCATGACCCATTGAGCTATACTGGGTGGTGCCTTTTGGTGCCAGCAGAGCTACTCATACCAGGAAGGTCGATGGATAGAGGTCAGACAAACTCAGTCTCAAGCCACTGCCTTGTGGTTCAGGTTTTTTAGCCAAAGGCTCCGGGTGGGGCCCCCTAAGCTAACCCCCTACTTCGGCCTGGGCAACCGGGTAGTATCACGCCCACAAGCAATTATGAAAATAAAGGTAAAAATGACAGATCCCGTGCTCTCACGCTCTCTGCTCTCAAGCTCTTTGCTCTCTGCTCAAAATGCTTTACATGATCTCACACTGCATGCAAACTTTTTTTTAATAACTGTTTTCCGTTTTGTGGTTCTTTGGTTAGCCCTGACAGAAGTGCAGCTTGTTCATCGAGGTTTCCAAATTCAGCTACTTCGAATATTTTGCCTGCTTCGAATGCCTCCAGAGCGTTCTTCCGCCCACGCGTACCATTCAAATTAGCGGCGTTTAATGTACGGACTTTAGCTAGCATCGGACAGCAGGCAGCCTTGGCTCGCACGCTTGATAGCCTCGACGTCGATGTGTGCTGTTTGTCGGAAACACGCATGCATAACTCTAGCTCAGTTACACGATTGTCTAACCCTTCGAACTTACGTAAGTCACACCATCTACGTTTGTCCAATGATGACGATGCCATGGTATCTGGTCAAGCTGGTGTCGGAATCGTCTTGAGTGAGCGAGCTGAGGTCGCACTGTTAGACTGGATCCCAGTCGACAGTCGCCTTTGGGCAGTAAGACTACAGGGTTCGTGCAAAAAAGGCCGATTTCGCAACCAATCCCGCGACCTGTTTGTGGTTGCTGCCTATGCACCGACTAATTTTAGCTCTGAATGTGACAAGGATGAGTTTTATGGAAGATTACAAGAACTCATTAGACTTGCATCGAGGAGTGACATCGTTGTCCTAGCTGGAGACATGAATGCACGTGTTGGCCGTCTATCCTTAAACGAGCATTTCGTGGGTGGACGGTTTGGTCTCGATTGTCATCGCAATGACAACGACGAAAGATTGCTTAACTTGTGCGCAGAGCACAGACTGTACCTAGCCAGCACTAACTTCCACCATTCGAAGCGCCACTGCTCCACTTGGAGATCTCCATCGGCGGCCTTGTTCACGCAAATTGACCATATTGCTATCAGCTACTCCTGGCGAGGGAGTGTGCAAGATTGCCGCTCCTACTGGGGCACCTGTCTAGAGTCCGATCATGCGTTAGTCTGTGCTAAGATCTCGATGCGTTTTGGTGGGAAACGTAGAAATGTTGCAAGGCAGTTGAATGTTGCTAGGCTTAACGATCTCCCGGTTCTCCGAGGGTTTCAGGCCAATTTGAGTCTGCATCTGTCTACAGTTCCCCAAAATAGTATCGATGACCAATGGAGTGGGATTCAAACCTCCTTGGAAACAGCCGCGTTGGTTAGTTGTGGGTTGACTTCCCCTGTAGCTCAGCACTGGGTTTCTGCGAATTCTTTCCAATTAATGGACCAACGTCGGTTGCTTTCTGCTGATAGCATACATGATGCGTCACGAAGTCTTATTAAACGTAAACTGGTTGCCAGTTTGAGAACCGACAGGGAAAGTTGGTGGAGTTCTAAGGCTACGGAAATGGAATCTGCGGCAGCTGTAGGCAATTTCAGAAAATTGTTCCAACTCATCAGAACAACTGGAAGCGGGCGACCAGGCATCAGTGAGTTGATACGTGAAGCAGATGGTCTGCCAGTTTTTAACATGCACAGACGCATGGAGCGATGGGCAGAACATTTTGAAGCACAGTTTAACTGGCCTTCTGCACCCACTGATTTCGAGAATACGGAACACTGTACACCATGGTCGATTTCTCTTGAGGCTCCGACTCAATCAGAGATTTACAGTGTAGTCCGGAGCCTTAAGCGCCATCGGGCATCAGGTGCTGATGCTTTGCCTCCGTCATTGTTCAAAGATGGCGGTTTCGCTTTAGTTCGCGAACTTCAAGCGCTGTTCGCCAACATATGGGCTGAGGAACGCGTTCCGATCCCTTGGGGAGAATCAATAATTGCTCCTATTTTCAAAAAGGGACGGCGCGATTCCTGTGAAAACCATCGGGGTATCAGTCTCATTTCAGTAGCTCCTAAAATACTGGCGTCCATTCTGCTTCACCGATTGAGTACCAAACGGGAAGAGCAAATCCGTGAGGAGCAAACTGGGTTTCGTGCCGGCCGAGGGTGCATAGATCAAATTGTCACACTCCGTCAGTTACTGGAGCAACGCCACACTTTTCGTAAACCAACTATCGTGGTATTCCTTGACATCCGAGCGGCATTCGATTCAATCGATCGTGAAAGTCTTTGGAACTGTCTACTGAGACATGGAGTGCCCGAGAAGTATGTTTGGATCTTGAAAGCATTATATTGCCAAACTTCGGGCAGGGTTCGAGCGTACGAACAATTGTCGTCCTCGTTCAATATCTCCAGCGGGGTGCGGCAGGGCTGCCCTATCTCGCCGTTCCTTTTTAACTTCGCGATCGACGATGTCCTGAGAAAAGCTTTAGCTGGCCTGGTGGGCACAGGTGTTGAACTTCTGCCAGGTGAGCGAGCGACCGATCTAGAGTATGCCGATGACATCGCACTTCTGGGAGATGACCCTCATATAATGCAACAAGCCCTGGACCGCCTGGCACTTGAAGCTTCAAGGTATGGCATGTGTTTTGCGCCTAACAAGTGTAAAACACTTACCCAGGATTGGAGCGGCTCTCTTCCAAACCTAACTGTGTGCGATGTCAATCTTGAATTGGTCGACAGCTTTGTTTACCTTGGTAGTTGTATCTCCGCTGGGGGTTGTGTCGAGGACGAGATCTCATATCGTGTTCGCAAAGCGGGTGCAGCGTTTGCTAACCTTCGCCACCTGTGGCGTAGACGCGATGTTTCACTCCATACTAAAGGCCGAGTGTACAACGCAGTGGTGCGTGCTACACTCCTTTATGGCTGCGAAACCTGGTCTATCCGAGCGGAAGATGTCCGTCGGCTTTCTGTTTTTGATACCCGTTGCCTGCGTATAATTGCTCGCATTTGGTGGCAGCATCGTGTTACAAATATAGATGTCTGCAAGCGGGTGTTAGGACCAGGTGGCCGCGGACTGAGAGAAATGCTGATGCTTGCTCGCTTGCGATGGTTGGGACATGTATTAAGAATGCCTACTCACCGTTTACCGTACCGCGCCTTATTCGCAGAGCCTGACAGAAGATGGGAGAAAAGATCGGGTGGCCAGTCCACGACGTGGCGCGTTGGGATGAATCAACTCACCGTAGCGCTAGGCTCAGTTGGGCGTATTCGTTTGCCTGGGTGGGGTCCAAAAGCTCCACCTAATAGTTGGCTGGAAACCTTACGCGTTATG
>JACCGJ010016462.1:0-14319 GCA_013407085.1 Atriophallophorus winterbourni | reverse complement strand
ACAACATGCTTGCCAGAAATTAGAATATTATTCAACTTTTCAAGTTGAAAATACAGACCATTTAGAGCGAATTTTCATGCATGTATTGCCAAAGTGTTAGAAATGCGAACTTCATATTTGCTCATATGAAATAAATTACGCGTTGTGATTCCAAAAATAAGAAAATCATCACAATTCAACATGAATTACAGTGGATGCCAGGAAATATATAGATGGTAATTTCTCAAACGTTGGTTGTTTAAATTGTGGAGCAGCCATTTATTTGTGTGGTGACCCAACGCAATTAACCCTAGCTTTCAGGTATAAAATTGTTCACGACTCTTTTGCTGATATCAGGTTAGCAAGACATAGTCTTACTTTCTCAAACAAATGATGGCAAACAGTCAAAAATCCGTTTCGTATGAGTAATTTCATCGTGTTCCATATATTAGTCTGTGCCAACAGGTCTTTCACTGTTTGACTGTGACATAGGCATTTAGGTATAACTTTGAAAACTATTATTTTTTTCTTTATTTCAGGATCGCCTGGTTCGTTAAAATTCTAACCCATGCTTTTAACTTATACAACATTCAATATTTCATTGTGTGTATTCATAACTATTATAAATCACTTAGAAACACTATCTAATGAATACAGAAATTGGGGTTTGTGAATAGCGATAACATTTCCATAAATTCAAAACCTCTTTATACGGTGTGTTTGATGTAGATGTTTAATAGGTCCAAAATATACTATGTTAGTTTGGTGTAATCTAGCATATGTTTCACCAATTTTCTGATATTATCTGGATTTGTTTAATCATAATAAATTGCTCACATGTCGAATCTATTTGTTCGAGTGAACAAGAACTACTGCAGATACGTTTCTCAACTGCTTTGAATGTATCACGCAAATTGTGAGAAATCTTTGATTGTAGATGCGACATCGACCCTAATTGATGAGAACATTCTTTACGCATGCTAAGTCTGTAAAGTTGGATAAAAAGAACCAAACGTGAGATGATCTGCTTAGAACATTGTTATGCATTACAAGCTGGAGGATTGCATATTGAGCTTATAGCTGTGCATAAAAAATAAGGGCATCAATTGTAATTTTACTAGAAGAAAAAAAACTACATGTTTACCAGTAAAACGAAAGAAAACTCGACAATATAGTTTTCGATGCAAATCAGACAAAATATTCATCTCGGTAGGTTATTCATGGCGAACGTTTAACACTTATATATCAAACGTATTATCGTGTGCAGCGATCTCTTCATCAAGATTCCACATTTGTAAAGCACTCACTATCGTATCTCACAAAAAGTGTTCTGACATGACAATGGTAAGAATACCGAGTCATTTGTTCATCTAGATGTTCAGCTGAAACCATCGTATTGAAATAAAAACGATCAAGCACAAATGTATGCAAACATATTTGAAGTAATTTGTTCCAACTTTCAAGATTCCAGCGAGTTAGGTTTTTCGAATAGACTGGTATAGTACCTAGAACCAAGATCCAAAATATGTACGTTGTTGTGTTCGGAAACCATCAGACCTATAGCCATTAAACGTTTGATTCGCGAACGGAGCTCCCCAAATTTCAGTGAAACAAGTTCACTAAACATGATTGTATTTCTGTGTTGTATTGCGATTTTGATGTTGGGCAAAACTAAAGCTATTACAAAGAAGTTCGCCAATTAAAATATCTCTGAAAATCATTACCGATAAATATTGCTTTATACGATTTTGCGTGATTATTTTTCTCCTTTATAATTCATTGTAGTCATTATTCTTGTTTTTATGTTCATGCCACGAAACACCTTAACCGCTGAGCCATAATCGTGGTTTGTTCATGTACCTCGGCTGTCCCCGGCAATATTGTGTGTGGCCCATTGGCATGCTATTGGGTGAAACGTTTAGTGGTATTAGCATCTGATAATTCGTATCAATCTTTTGAATCAACCAGCTTCGTCGTCAGAGAATGAAGAAGGTTAGTCTGTTTTGATTACAATTGAATTGTTGTGTACATCCATTTATCATAATCGTATTTGGTCTGACATACATGACATGTAGTCGTGAATAAGTTCGAATTTTCAAACCCATGTCTGTAGATTTAACGTTCAAATTCGTTAATTCAACAAATCACGATTGTGAAATTAATTACGGTCTCTTTTGCCAATATGCTTTACATGTTTGTCTAACGACTACAGTTGTTTCCCAAATTGTTATGATTAGAATCATTGGCTTCATTCATCATTCGTGTATAAGACACCTTATTTTCACATTGTGCTTCCTTTTTGAGTTTTCGAGAGTTTTCATGTTTAGAAATATCACTTAGAAACTCGATACTTAAAGGAACAAAGTTTTGTTTATCGTACAATCATTTAAATTTGTGTTTCATGTCACAGCATTTCCCAATGATATTTACGTTGTTCGGTTTTATCACAGATTCTGGGCCCAATCGTCTACACCGCATATTATAATTAAAGAGCCTCCTACAAGCTTATACTGTAGATTATGTAAACAGTAATTAGCAACATATTTGGTGGAGCAATTGTTCCCACGCGTGAGCAGATCAAAAACAATCTGTGTGTATTTATTTTCTTTATTCGACTAAATGTCGTAGCATGTCATGAGATGCAGCAAATCGACCACAAACCTAATACCTATGTTATTCTTTTCAGTTTCACAACCTTGACATTTTTCTTAATGTTAGCACACATGTGAACATTAGTGATTTTATGCCACCTGTAAAATTATTTACGTAAGGTTCGCGAGAAAAACACGGTGATTATCTATGTTTAAAGGAATGCTGAAAACGTTATCAAATGATGAATATACAAATAATAATTCGTTTTTTATACAACATTGTTTTCTTTCTTATATATATATATATATATATATATATGTATGTATATATATAAATATTTGTATTTATATTTCTATATATATACTAAATTCAATGGATTTTATCAAATTTGACTCACGTATTTTCATAACACTAAAATGCTGTTTTCGTATATATGTGATTCATGAATACTTGGGGATTATATCTTTCATCAGACCATGAAGCTGCATTAAACACTACGTGGATAATTTCACGTCTACAATATAACCATGAGCTGTTATTGAAAAATAATCCCCGCACTTTTACAATGTAGAATGTGAAAACTCAATAAATCAGAATGAATGCTAAAGCACAATTCAGTGAAGCCTCGCTTATGCCTGAATTCCAACAAAAACTGTGTCGGATTCATGATGCACTTGCTGTATCATGGTTCGCAACCCAATCTGAACAAAGAGTTTTTTCATGATGGTTGATCTTGAGTGGAAATGCGGTCGACTTTTAACAAATCTGTGCAACTATTGTCCAGATTAGCAATCTGCCTCATTCGGATTTCGCTTATATTATCTTTGACCAGCTAACTAATTTACATAGCACCTTGAAAATTTAACAATATATCAATATCAATCACGATATGCCGATGATGAAAATCGTATTCAGGATAAAACAAATTGAACAACAAATTTGAGAGTTTGACTAATTACGGAAGCAATCACAATTTTGATTTCCGGTAAATTAGGAAGCCCTCGGCCAAACAACATGCTCGCCAGAAATTACAATATTATTCAACTTTTCAAGTTGGAAATACAGACCATTTTGAGCGAATTTTCATGCATATATTGCCAAAGTGTTAGAAATGCGAACTTCATATTTGCTCATATGAAATAAATTACGCGTTGTGATTCCAAAAATAAGAAAATCATCACAATTTAACATGAATTACAGTGGATGCCAGGAAATATATAAATGGTAATTTCTCAAACGTTGGTTGTTTAAATTGTGGAGCAGCCATTTATTTGTGTGGTGACCCAACGCAATTAACCCTAGCTTTCAGGTATAAAATTGTTCACGACTCTTTTGCTGATATCAGGTTAGCAAGACATAGTCTTACTTTCTCAAACAAATGATGGCAAACAGTCAAAAATCCGTTTCGTATGAGTAATTTCATAGTGTTCCATATATTAGTCTGTGTCAACAGGTCTTTCACTGTTTGACTGTGACATAGGCATTTAGGTATAACTTTGAAAACTATTATTTTTTTCTTTATTTCAGGATCGCCTGGTTCGTTAAAATTCTAACCCATGCTTTTAACTTATACAACATTCAATATTTCATTGTGTGTATTCATAACTATTATAAATCACTTAGAAACACTTTCTAATGAATACAGAAATTGGGGTTTGTGAATAGCGATAACATTTCCATAAATTCAAAACCTCTTTATACGGTGTGTTTGATGTAGATGTTTAATAGGTCCAAAATATACTATGTTAGTTTGGTGTAATCTAGCATATGTTTCACCAATTTTGCTGATATTATCTGGATTTCTTTAATAATAATAATATATTGCTCACATGTCGAATCTATTTGTTCGAGTGAACAAGAACTACTGCAGATACGTTTCTCAACTGCTTTGAACGTATCACGCAAATTGTGAGAAATCTTTGATTGTAGATGCGACATCGACCCTAATTGATGACAACATTCTTTACGCATGCTAAGTCTGTAAAGTTGGATAAAAAGAACCAAACGTGAGATGATCTGCTTAGAACATTGTTATGCATTACAAGCTGGAGGATTGCATATTGAGCTTATAGCTGTGCATTAAAAAATAAGGGCATCAATTGTAATTTTACTAGAAGAAAAAAACTACATGTTTACCAGTAAAACGAAAGAAAACTCGACAATATAGTTTTCGATGCAAATCAGACAAAATATTCATCTCGGTAGGTTATTCATGGCGAACGTTTAACTCTTATATATCAAACGTATTATCGTGTGCAGCGATCTCTTCATCAAGATTCCACATTTGTAAAGCACTCACTATCGTATCTCACAAAAAGTGTTCTGACATGGAAATGGTAAGAATACCGAGTCATTTGTTCATCTAGATGTTCAGCTGAAACCATCGTATTGAAATAAAAACGATCAAGCACAAATGTATGCAAACATATTTGAAGTAATTTGTTCCAACTTTCAAGATTCCAGCGAGTGAGGTTTTTCGAATAGACTGGTATAGTACCTAGAACCAAGATCCAAAATATGTACGTTGTTGTGTTCGGAAACCATCAGACCTATAGCCATTAAACGTTTGATTCGCGAACGGAGCTCCCCAAGTTTCAGTGAAACAAGTTCACTAAACATGATTGTATTTCTGTGTTGTATTGCGATTTTGATGTTGGGCAAAACTAAAGCTATTACAACGGAGTTTGCCAATTAAAATATCTCTGAAAATCATTACCGATAAATATTGCTTTATACGATTTTGCGTGATTATTTTTCTCCTTTAGAATTCATTGTAGTCATTATTCTTGTTTTTATGTTCATGCCACGACATTGTGGACTTATGGTAATAATATTAGGCGGCTTTATATCGTTTGGATGAAGAGTGAAATGCGGTGGAATAGCGTGTATTACCCTTGTTTGCTCAAGTCGCGCACTGTGTGAGTTAATCTAAACTACGTAAAAAGCCATTCGAAGTCGTGATATTATCAAGCTTTCTTGGAAAACACGCACACAGATATATGATTCAGAATCATTTTCATCTTTTCGCACTAAATGAGTAGGATATTAGCACCGATGATAAAACTTCTTGCCTCAGTCGTACCGGAGGGTCGGGCAGAAGCGAGTTGTTTGTGTTTTTATGCATTTATACGGGCGCCATTTATTGCAATGGGTGGTCCAACATAATGTTAACCAACAGCAAGAATTAAATTGAAGAATACGGGTAGTGCAAAAAATCGTGCGATCGAGTCGAAAATGTAATTAACATATATTCCCCATCGACCTCATGAAGAGCATTTTGGCAAGTGATAAGCATCGATAAAATCTAAGTATACGGGAAACGGTGGATTGTCAAAAGCTACTGGGATAGAAGATTAAGCACAGACAATGGGATGTAATGTATACACCGAGTCAAACACGTATTCAGTCGAGCGATGTGAACGAGCAGAGTAGAATTAGCACGGTAGCATTCTTGTGATTCCCGCTGCTTCGCAACATATCACCAATTGAAAACAAGCGTGTTTCAGCATGCATGCAGTCTCACTACCATTTCTATTTCACCCGTCATATCTGTCTTGGCCTAGGCAACCTGACTTTATATTAGCCCACGTGCACTTTGCCTGGATCAGGCTTGTGCTTTCATACATACATACGATTGCATTATCATACATACTTGAAAACAAGGTTCGCCAAACACACTCAGTAGATGCATAAAACAAGACTGCTACTGAACACCTTACTGCGCATTATCTGAGTGAAAAGCAATTGCGAACTCAGATCCCTCGGACCCCACTGCAAATTCAGCTCTCATGGCCTTAAAGACTATTTTTGTGATGTGAAAGCACAAACCTGATTCAGGCAAAGCGCCGCACAGTCAGAGACTGCACGTGGGTTGAGATACTGTCAATTTGCCCTGGTCTAGATAAATATGACAAAAGAAATGGTAGTGAGACTCCAGCGTGTTTCAGCATGCAGCTCACTGCCGGTGGCCAATCAATTTAGCACGATGTTAGCCATACTGCACGATTGCACATCCATGCACAAGACTATCTTTGAGCTTTAGAGAATAGGCTCTGTGACGCTAAAGGATACGCTAGTTATGAAACGCTACAGTTCCCCAGGAAATGCTAGTTGAAATCTCGCATAAATGCGTGTTACTAGCAGAGCGACTATCCGAATAGGTAATACAGTCGCAAGTTCCTCTTTGCTGAGAGTTAAGGCAGTTTCTTGGGGTTTATGTCGCCTAACTTTAAATTTAGAAGGTGCAAAGCTCAATCCAAATGATAGTGCGATACTACACATTCGGTTTTGAAGTACGTGCAGCATCGGTATGGGACTCGGAGGAAAACGACCATGTCAGCATCGTCTGGATCAAAAGTCTCTTGTCAAAGCCTATTTGAATACCGCGTGTACGTCTGTAATACATGCATCCATTATATTGACGATTGCAGAATTGAATAAAATAGAGAAATTTGACCCCTTTAAGCGTAGCAGGACCACTTTGTGCGAGTTACTAAACAATGCGTTTCTATTAACCGAGTCAAAGATATCCTTGAAATCAAGAATGACTTCTTCCATGTACTGACTAGGCATGTGGCGATAATTTAGAGTTTGTCTGGGCTAAATCTTGCTTTCTGTTTACGAATCTGATTTCCTATATAAGGTAAGGTGTTGAAGAAGCCGAGTGATTACGGGTATAGTTACTACGAAAAAGCAACGCTTTTACTTTGTTCGGGGAGTTGTGCTGACTGACTAGCTAGTCAGACGGCACAAATCCTGCTATTGACGAAAATCCCGTCCAAAGTTTCTGCGTGTAAACTGGACTATAATGACACCATGCTGGCCGTTGGTGCATCATGTAATCTTGTCTCTGACAACAAGGCTAGAGCAGCTTGCTTGTATACTTAACGCAGGTTTCATGCAATAACGGTACTTACGTATGCAAATCTACGCATTTTTATAAAATGAAATTTGGGCTTAGGATATGAGCTTTGAACGATTCGGGTCCACGCTGGAGTCGACTCGGAAAACAGGAGAGTTGGACCAGCCGTGGCTTGTTTTGACTATCCGCAAAGCTGCATGAAGCAGCTAAAGCATCCAGACGCACTAAGCAGTTGGATTTAATTGTAATTGCCACGGTGGTCGGGTCCTCGTATGACCTCTATCCATCGACCTACTTGTGCCTGAAAACTACCCTCAATAGCTCCATGGGGTACAAAAACTAACGCACCATTTTAAAGTCCAGACTCTGTGCGATGTACCACCTCGGGATTATATGAAAGTGACCGCCACAGAGTAGCGCCATAACAGAATACCCCAATTCTATAGACCCTTGTGTATGAATAGCAGTCTGCTATAAACATTGAGACTTACCAGGTATATTCTGCCGCATCGATTTAAAAAAATTCAGCCGGGGGTTTTTCGCTACTTATTATATTATACCAGAGCTAAGCCCAACCAGTAATTAACCGGGCAAGTGAAAGTTGTAAATCCAAAACTAAGCTCAAAACGAAGTTTTCAAATGTAAGCATGAGCATTTTGAGGGGGATAGAGGCAGTTTCCTAACACTTACACATGTGGGAATTTCACTTGGTGCAGTCGTCGTTTAATGATTCAAACATGTTTCGACGTGTCTCAGGTTTAGTGTTTAAATACCATTTATATGTAGGGCACAACTATGACTATAGATTGACGAAACCAGTATCTGCGTGTTTGAGTTTAACATTGAACCTTTTATTCTAGAAACGGACTTGCACAAATGAATTGTGCACTTAGTCTAAACAAACGACATATAATAGGTTGATTGCCACTGATAATTTGATACACTGTAGACCACGCTTTCGAAATACTTTGTTCACGTGTTTCTATATTTGGTTCACCAGGTCGCATTAGTTTACAAACAGCTTTCGGGCAAACGTAACAGGGCTTGATTCTACACTAACACTTCACTTTAGGATTTAAAACATCATTATTTATACAAAACATTTTTACAATGATGAAATTGGGTAAGCTTTGTTAATTTTCACGGGATCTATTGGTCTATCCATTTGATCCACATCTACCATGCCCATTCGTTGTACAACCTTCATACCGGAATCCACTCGACCAAATATCGTGTGTTTGCCATCAAGCCACTGCGTAGGGGCCAGGGTAATGAAAAATTGACTGCCGTTGGTATTGGGACCAGCGTTGGCCATGGATAGAATACCCGCCCCTGAAAAACGAAACGAGTAATGAAAAATAAACGTATATTTGCGGTAGGCAAATTAATGCAAGAAGAACAACAGTTTCATTCTTTTTAGATCAAGGAGATAACTAACCTGTATGCTTCAATTCAGGATGAATTTCATCTTGAAAAGATGTGCCATACACAGACGCCCCACCTCTGCCTGTGCCCGTGGGATCACCACCTTGTATCATAAAATCTCGTATAATGCGGTGAAATATGACACCATTGTAATATCCTCTTCTGGCGAGTTCGGCGAAATTGTAGCATGTCTTTGGGGCGTGCTTCCAATATAATTCGAATCGAATCGTTCCTTGACTGTAAATGATGAATGATTAACAAAAACGCAGTCATACCTGGTCTCTAATACAACATATGGAGGTTGCTCAGTTGACATGATAAAAAATCAGGTTATCTGTAAAGGAAAGTACGAAGGTGGGTAGAGACATGTCAATATTTCATAAGTGAAAACATGATTCGAGCCGAATTGTGGCTTTTCATGTCAACAATGTTGGATATATGCAAAGTATTCATCAAACAACTGCGTGCAATAGTCAACGAATTTTATTGAATTGAGTTGGAAGTGAATTGGTTCCGCATACAAATTAAATTCGATTACATATATTTCTTGGGCATTTAAAGATTTGAATAAGCTGAATGGATGTACTACTATCTTCACTACATTATTTTCCTTATTCGAGCTGGGAGATTGAGGTCTTAATGTTTGAATGGAAACACGTCTATTATCTTGTCGCTACCTAAGCAGTTGTATCATTTAACAACCTTCGCCATTTGTGGCATCGACGAGATGTTTCATTTCATACTAAAGGTCGAGTGTACAACGTAGTAGTGCATGCTACACTACTTTATGGCTGCGAAACCTGGTCTATTCACGCGAAAAATGTTCGTCAGCTTTCTGTTTTTCACACCCGTTGCCTTTTGTACGATTGCTCGCATTTGGTGGCAGCATTACGTTACAAATATAGTTGTCTGCAAGCGGGTGGGTACAAAGCGGCGTCCCCAGCACCACTCGGCGTTTGTTCCAGTCAGCTTCTCTAGCCTTTGCACAAACAAGTGCGACCTGCAAGACAGCAGGTAGTTGCCAGAAAGAGGTGGTGTGCACCAACAAATCATCTACTAGACTCTGTTCCAGGTTTTTCCTCAGGGTTTTCTCCCGAAGCCTTTCCCGCTATTGAGTATCCCGCAAGGCAGTGGAGGTTTAAAATCAGGGTTTTCTTTCCATTAGATGAAATGCCCTCCCAGGCTAACGAGCTACATCTGCCCGAAGCAAACTGGCTTTCAGGCGCCAGTCACGCCCTCGCCCATTCTCCTGTTGGTAGAAGGAGGTCCACCGGGCTCGGGGAGCCACTCGTGCAGGCCACAAACTGGACTTGGTTGTCAGAGGCTATTTGAGACGCGCGCCTTATGGGAGCATTTTATAAACAGTGGGAGCTTATTCCCACTGCCACTCCCGGCTATAACAACCTTTAGAACCCAAGCGGGTGTTAGGACCAAGATGCCTTAGAATGAGATAAATGCTGATGCTTGCTCGTTTGTGATGGTTAAGACATGTTTAAAGAATGCCTCATCACCGTTTACTATACCGCGCCTGATTCGCAAAATCCCGTAGAAGCTGGGATAAACGAATGGGTGGCCAGTCTAAAACGTGGTGTGTTGGGATGAAGAAACTCATCGTGGTGCTACGCTCAGTGGGGCGTATTAGTTTGCTTGAGTGGGCCCAAAATATCCACATAATCGTTGGTTGGAAACCTTACGAGATGTGGTTGTAAACCGAAGTCAGTGGCTCCAGTGTATTTTATTGTCAATTTTTTAATTAGATATTATTATATTATATTTGATAAAAAGAAACAACATAAATCTCATGCAGTGAAACTGAAAAATCAAGCTGCAGTTTACGCATTTACTCTTGATTATCCCGCTTGCCCACTTTCGTTTTTATGTTGTTGCTTATCTGCTTCATATTGTTTGGCACCTTATCTGGCTCCACACTCGTGCTTCATAATGATGATGATACCTAAGTGCGAAGATGAGTTTCTATCCTTGGAGTATCACACAAGATATTAGATATCGATACATGCAGATGGGCTAAAATAATGTCACGTTGCTCAGATCTAGACAGATATGAGAAATGAAAATAGAAATGGCCGTAAGATTCCAGTGTGATTTCGCATGCAGCTCATTACCGGTGGCGAATCAAGCTAGCACTGTGTTAGCTGCATCGCGAATAAGCGTTGCACGATTGCACAATCACGTCGTTCATGTTTACAACAACATGGGTTTAGTAGGAACCGCTCCAGGGTGAGTGACGTACCCTTGACCTGCGAAAGCTCGTGTGCTTGTACTTTCTGATCAGACAGTCAGCGTTGTCTTCATATATTTTTAATAAGGCATTCGACCGAGTGCCAAACTAAGAACTGTTCAATAAATCGAAGATGTATGTATGTATGTATGAAAGCACAAGCCTGATCCAGGCAAAGTGCCGCAGTCAGATACTGAACGTGGGCTCAGGTACTGTCAGGTAGCCCAGGCCTAGACAGTCAAGGGGAAGGAAAATAGCAATGGCAGTGAGACTCCAGCGTGTACTCGCATGCAGCTCACTAACGGTGGCAACTCAATTTAGCACGGCGTTAGCTGCTTAGCACGGAAGTGCTGCGCGATTGCACATCCGTGAACTGAAAACGTACTCTTGTGACGGTGTTTCTATCAGGTCAACACAATGTGAAATAGATCTTGGGGTACCGGTCTTCGATTCAATAAAGACTAAAGCGGAATCATTCATCATAGCACCCGCCGCTACCTGGATAATATGAGTAGTTCATCAATCCTTCTCCATGCTTACCCCTTGCACGGATATGCAATATCGTAGTACTTCTGTGCTGTGTGGCTAACACCGTGCTAAATTGATTGGCCGCTGGTAGTGAGCTGCATGCTGAAACACGCTGGAGTCTCACTACCATTTCTATTCCCCCCCTCATATCTGTCTAGGCCTGGGCAACCTGACAGTATCTTAGCCCATGTGCAGTCTCTGACTGTTCGGTACTTTGCCTGGATCAGGCTTGTGCTTTCATACATACATACATACATGCTTACCCAAGATACTCTCAAAATAATCTATGGCTTACATATGAGGCCTTTTTTGAATACGGCCTGCAATCCATTGGCCAAAGGGGAGCTAGCTATCCTCGAAAACGTTCAGCGTAAAGCGACGAAGATGGTAAAAGGTCTCCACTTGCTTTCAAAGGAGGATCGTCTTGAGAGGTTGCGTCCACGCTTTGACTTTATCGTCACCGGCTGAAATCTTCTGGGGTGTTACGACAATATTTTTTCCTTCAGCAAAATATGGGAGAAATTGTGGTCATTACCATGAGATGAAAGCGCGGAGGAAACTACGAATTCAAGCGCAATTCATATTTTCTACTCAAGAGGTCAACGGGACCAAAATCTGTCGGCACCAAATCATTCATTTTCAGTTCTGTTCGCCTGCACCTACGCGGTCACAACCATGAACTCGTTTTACAGAACTCACAAATTATCATAAGAAGAAACTTCTTTTCTGTTCGTGTTTTTGTGGATAGAACAATTTTCCTAAAGATGTAGTATATTCCCTTTCTTATAGTTTTGCATATCGAAACTCGACGCGTATCTTCTTGAACTGCACTTATGTCCCGCAATTATGCACACATTTTCTTTCTGTGGTAACGGTTAGTTCACTTTGTATGCCACAAACATTTCGACTGTCGCTTTCTAACTCTTCCCCAGATTACCATTATTTCACATACACCGACGCAGGCTACGGTGTTGATGTAATCTACCTGGATTTGTTCAAAGCTTTTGATAGCGTAAACCACGCTATTTTACTACAGAAGCTTGCTCTTCTTGGAATCGTTAACCCACTTTTGTCTTGGATAGCCGAATTTCTCCGCGCCAGCACACTCCATGTTCGCGTCAGACAATCACTTTCTGATTGTTTTTCAATAAAATGTTGTTTACCCCAAGGTTCTGTACTCGGCCCGCGCTTGTTTTTGATGTTCATCAACGACATTGCTGCATGTGTGAACTCACCGCTTTTAATGTTCGCAGATAACCTCAAACTCTGGCGAATCCTCTCTTCCCCAAATGACTGTGAAGCATTGCAGATGGACCTCAACTCACTTAATAGTATGTATGTATGAAAGCACAAGCCTGATCCAGGCAAAGTGCCGTACAGTCAGAGACTGCACGTGGGCTAAGATACTGTCAAGTTGCCCAGGCTTAGACAGATATAAGGGGGGAAATAGAAGTAGAAATGGTAGTGAGACTCCAGCCTGTTTCAGCATGCAGCTCACCACCGATGACCAATCAATTTAGCACGGTGTTCGCCGCACAGTACATAAGTACTGTACGATTGCACATCCGTGCAATAGTTGGGCAATTATGAACCAGCTACCTTTCAATCGACGAAAATGCCGATCTCTCCGCATTCGCCACCCCGGTGAACCTAGGTATCAACTAGGGGGCATCAAAATTTCGGCAAGTATGCAAGAGAAAGACCTCGGTATACTGGTTCAAAGTGACCTCTGGTGTTCTGCTCACTGTTCATACGCTTCCTTAGTCGCGAATCGAAACGTAGGCCTTCTAAAACGAGTCCTTGGTTCTTTCGACCGCAGCCTTTTCCCCTCACTTCTTGGCGCGTACGTCATACCTCACCTAGAATACGCCGTGTCCGTCTGGTCCCCGTGGTTAAAGCGCGATATTACCGTTCTGGAACAAGCTCAACGGAGATTCACCCAAATCGTCAAAGGGCTTAGTTCGATGAACTACCAAGATCGCCTGAAGGCACTTAATTTGTTCCCCATGAGTTACCGCCGCATCCGAGGTGATCTGATTTTGGTTTTCCTGATTCTCAAGAATGCCAAACACCCGTGCTTCAGACTGCTTTCGATGGCCCCTAGTTCCGGAACCCGGGGGCATGTCTTAAAGCTTGCCCATCTACCAAGTCGGTTAAACTGCCGAAGGTTCTTTTTCTCAGTCCGCACTCATTCTACCTGGAATGATCTACAGTCTTTTATTGTAACCTCTCCTTCCCTTGCTATTTTTAAAGAACCCTTTGACTGTTACCTATATCTTTCTCAGAAAATTTGAATATAACTTTGCATATTTCTTTTTGTTCCCGATGCTGCACCAATTTTCTCTTTTTCAGACCTACATACGAATTGACGCCAATCCATCCTCCCTGTATTGACTACCCTGTGCTTCCTCTGACCCCACGATTTACGGAACTTTGGTAACCAAAACCCAATTTCATGGACTCCATCCGACCCCCTGTGCTGACTATCCTGTGGTTCTATTTTTGTACCAAAATATACTATTGACTATTGACCTGCCGCAACTTGATTGGGTCCTGCTACGGGTGATGCCACGGGGTAGCTTCGCCTCAGCGTTGTGCCCTTTGCAAGCCTTATTAAAAGCTATTAAGGCAGTAACTAGCTCTCAACAGTCAGTGAAAACACATCGTATTTGATAAGTCCTGAGAAATTTACTTA
>JACCGJ010016461.1:0-12996 GCA_013407085.1 Atriophallophorus winterbourni | reverse complement strand
AAAATACTCATTATGAGTGACTATTTCTGTGATGTTTTTGCGATAGACGGATTTGCTGTGGCTCGACATCCCAGGGATATTGCTTATTAACACACCCAAGTCCTTTTGTTCCATGGTCCACGAAAGGCCGTGTGTACCAAAAAAATACTGGAACTCCACATATTTTCCGAGGTTTAACATATGAGACTTTTGAAAATTGAAAAATAGGCGATTTTTAGGTACCAAACCTGGAGGTTGTCCAGATCCTCCTGGAGCAATTCGCAATCCGCCCTATTTATCTTCAACCACACTTTTAAATCGTCCGCGAACAGAATGATTTTACATTGGGTGAGCGCCGGATTGTCATTGGCATAAAGTGCGACGAAGATTGGTCCGAGGACGGATCCCTGAGGCACTCCACATGTAACGACTACCGACGTCGATAGAG
Organism: Atriophallophorus winterbourni; assembly: GCA_013407085.1. Classification (NCBI taxonomy): domain Eukaryota; kingdom Metazoa; phylum Platyhelminthes; class Trematoda; order Plagiorchiida; family Microphallidae; genus Atriophallophorus; species Atriophallophorus winterbourni. The sequence continues at coordinate 12,569 of JACCGJ010016461.1, read as the reverse complement.
CACCGTCCACGGAGACTTGAACAAGTCGATCAATCACGTTATCTTATAACTAGGCTAATAGTCTTCCCGTCATAGCACAACGTTCCAGCTTCTGTAAGAGTATACTGTGGTTTACACGGTCAAATGCTTCCGAGACCTTAGGCATGCAAAGAAAGATTTCCATCGCTGACCCTTAATCATGCGAGTTGCTAAATGCTCTACTCTCTCAAGTCGAACGATGTTCTTATCGCAGTGAGGGCACTACACCTGTACACAATATCATAGATGAGGCCTAAAGAATGCTTTTTAGAGTGGCGAGAATAAATCAGGTTTCATGCTCGATGGCACTGATTTCATCCGAAAAGGTACCTTGTATGCATGTTGATCTACATTGGCACATTCGTCACCCCACTTGCAGTCAGTCCTAAATAGTACTCCGAAATATTTAACAAACTGTACAGCGTTAATGCTGATAGATTTTTCCGACACTTGGACCGAAATCTTATAAAACCAGTGATGTCAAGAGTTGGCTTCTATTCAGGTTAAGTAGGAAGTCTCACTGGTATGACCAGTTTATGACTAATTGATGGTCATCCATTGATCAGATTTACTTCAGCGAAAGAAACATTGGTGCCTCAGGACGGACTAACATGTCTCATTCGATAGTTGTAAGATGAATGTAAATGGACCGACGTATCAAGCAAGGTGACATAAAGAATTCGATTTCTTAGTTTTCTCCCAGTAATAAAAAGAGTGATTTATGATCAGTCAATATATCAGAAACACTTCCTCATTAATACCACTGGAAACGATTAACTACGAATACTATACCAAGAGACTCCTAATTCAAATGCAAGTAATTTATCTCTGAAGAATGAGGTGTGCAAGATTCAAATGCAATTGAACGAATGTTAAAACGATCATGTTTATGCTGTATTTGATGGAAAACATTTCTTTTGTTATTAAAAACTTGCTATTGTAAATCTTTTCTTCACACACCTCTGGTCAATTATTTGTTTTAATTGTTCGTTTCGGCCATTGTCGGTAGTTGTTGTTGAATTAGGTTGCCATTTTGGGCAATTGTAATTGGCTTGTATTTTGACACCACTTTTGGGTGTCTTGTCTTTAATAGACATTTTGGACGGCAATTTTGGTAACTCCTTTCATTCTATTTATAACTCAGGTCGTCATCAAACTTGTTTGCATTCTATATAATCGATTCTGGAGTATTTTAGCTCCTGTTTTCTGTACGTTCCTATACAGTTGATGTTTGTATAACTATTGTTGTAATTGTTGCTAATTACAGTATCGTATAACATCCGAATTGTGGTTTTGAACTTGTCAAACTAAGAAACGGGTGGAAAACGCGTTACTCACGAGGGAAACGTTACAGTTCTCAACTTGGAATTCGATTTGTACCGTATTTGTCCCAATTGGAGAAAATACAGTACTCAACTTGGAGTTTGATGCTTTTCGAACTTGGTGAGAAGTGCAGTTGGAGATTCGCGAATCGATTCAGTTTAGAATATTGGTGACGTCCCTATTTTATTTTGTTTCCTTTTTATTCCTTTTAATCCTTTTGTATAAAATGCCTAAAGTTGCTTCTAAAGTAGCATTGACCGAGTGCGATTAGCCAGAGGGCATAAAGTTTATTGATACAGCTTCTCAATGCGCGTTGGATTTAGAGCGGGAATTATCGGTAGCTAGATCCACGATAGAGCGCTTGGAAAGGGAAAAAAGAGAACTCGAGGAGAACTTTTTGATAGCTGGCAAGAGCAGCATGGCCAGAACGGAGCGGGACGATAACAACCGAACTGTAACCCTCATTGAATATCGGTCTCGGACTACCCAAGGTTGAATTATCATACTTTGATGGTAATCCAATTGAATATTGGAAATTTATGAGGCAATTTGAATGTTACATCGAATCGCGGCTTATGGACCCGGCACAACGATTGTTATATTTAATGTTTTATTGCCGTGATAAGGCTCATAAAGCTATTGATGCCTGTGGCATGCTGCAACCCACTGAGGGTTATACGAGAGCAAAGACAATTCTACAGGATTTGTTTGGGTTTATGCATGTCATTGCCCGGTCTACACTGGATGAATTGTTTGGAGAAGCCAGAACGCTTTCAGAGAAGGTAGATGGTTTATCTAAATTGGCAATAAAGATGGAAAATTGCCAAATTATGCTGACACAAATGAAGTGCGAGGCCGACTTGAATTCGGTCAACACTTTAGAAGGTGTTGTAAGGTGCTAACCTGTAGCCTTACAGCAGCAGTGAGCCGATGCTGCCGACGCGATTACGGCTGACGGTTTTTATGTAAACTTTGAACGACTTTCCGTGTTGTTTCTCGTAAGGCAAGAGTTGCTTTAAAGTCCATTTGGTTAGCTTTGTCGCTCTGACACGACGCAGAATTCAGCAGCGGATGCTTCAAATGATTGCGATCAAAGGAAAGTCAATGCTACTCTTGTTGGTAGATCCATAAACAGCTTGGAATGCTGTAATTGCAAGGAACCACACAAATTACATCAATGCATCGAATTTCATAATCTCGACGTAAAGAGTCGTTGGGATCTGGCTAAACGGGTATCGACTTGTTTCCTCTGCCTTCGGCAGTTCCATAGTCTGCCAATTGTACGAGTGGATTTCGATGCACTGCAGAAAATTGTGGCGGTCGGCTTCACACGCTCCTGCATAGCGATCAATCGACAAGAAATCCGCCGGCAAACATCAATTGCAGTCACGCGACATTAAGTGCCAGGGTATGTTCAGGATCCGTGCCGGTCAAGATCGAGACATCGTCGGGACTTATTCACGCAGTAGCCCTCCTAGATGGTGGTTCAGATGCCACGTTAATTCTCAGTGAATTCGTTGAAAAATACATTATGCCTAAGTGCCCTGCTCAAGTGTCGCTTTCAACTTTGGGCCATCAACGGGTAATGAATTGCTCCCGTCTGAAATTTAATATTCTTTCTGTAGATGGTAGATAAGTCATTCAGGTTTCGAATGCTTACACCGTAGAAACCTTGCCGCATGTGTCACAATCGTCAACCAGTGACTTGCGTGAACGTTATGATTATTTAAAGGGTGTTGAATTATTTGACGTTCATGATCAGCCGGTGAGAGTGCTGATTGGTTGTGACGTTCCTAAAGCACACTGGGCGTTGGAATAGCGGCTCGGTGGAAGAGATCGTCCGTTCGCAACGAAGACATTGCTGGGTTTGATATTGCATTGGCCTGCGTGTGAAACGTCTGAGTATATTGACCTTTGTGTTGTCGGTTGTGATCAGGAAGCTGAGTTACCTGACACTGAATGGACTCAGTCGGATTTTGTGACTGAATTTCCTGACACTAATTCGGATCAGATGGAGAGCAAGCCTGGCTCACCTGATACCAAATCAGCCAAAATGAATAGTAGGCCTGGTTCATATGACAGTGAATCAGACAAAGTGGGGGCGTCAGATGGTCGGCGTAACAATTCATATGATTGGCGCAATACGTTCGGTTGTGTACCCGATGAGCCATTTGTGTTTCGAACACCGGATACACTTATTTCAATTTGCAGATTAGAGTTGCTTAGATGGCGCAAGATGTCGCTATTTGAGGATGAAATACACGAGGCTCGTTCGGGTGAAAATGCACGCATAAGCTTCTCGTAAGGAACGGTGGCAGAACGGGAGGACGTGGTGGGGCTTAGTCTGGCAACCTATTTCCCTATAAAAAGCCACATTTGTCCAATAAAGGCAATGCGATGTGGCGTGTGTGACTCGCCACTAAATAAAGTCATTTGCCGTTCTGGGTTTATACGTTAAGGTCCTAGGAAGAATTTGGCCGGAGGTGTAAGATGCAACTTTATGAAATTCTTCCTTTTCCTTCGTCATTTGAATCAATTTCCAGAATCTAAATTTTGTTGATTATATTTTCTGGTATTTTATATTTATGCTGTATTTGAAGGAGAACCATCCTTTTGTAATTGAAAACTTGCTATTGTAAATCTTTTCTTTACACGCCTTTGGTCAATTATTTGTTTTAATTGTTCGTTCGCACCAAAATCGTACGGCGGACCGTCACATTGTAGAACAAGAGGTTTCCTATGTTCGATTAAAACCAAGATCTCCGATAAAACCAGGAGGAGTTTAGGTTTTTAAAAGTTTGCTGTTCTCTTGTTGACCAATTCTGCTTTACACCTTTCTTTAGCAAATCATGTCAGGAAAATAAGATAGTTGATGGGTTGGGCATAAATCCTCGGTAATGCGACAGCATGAGGATGAAAGCTATTAGTTCCGTTTAATTTCGTTTAGCAGGTATCTCTATGATAGGCCTCATTCTGTTAGGTATTGGGCGTAAGCCGGTTCGATGGGGTTTAAAACTTAGGTATTCAACGGAATCAACTTTTAATTTGCACTTAGATTTCTTCAAACTCAGCCCTCGTACTTCTACACGCTGAAGTAAGCGATCAATCGCTTCTAATTGTTCATTGTACGTCCTTCCTGTGATCAGGAGTTCGTCCATGTAAGAGCAGGTTTTTGATATATCTCTAAACAAGTTTTCGACCACGTGTAAAGATATTCGTGTGGATGTGCTAATTCCAAACGGCAGGCGTGTAAACTTAAAAACCCTTATGTGTTGCAATTGTTGTAAGAGGCCGAGAACATTTATCCCATAAGAAATAAGATTAGGCATGTCTGAATTCCAGTTTCATAAACTGGTGCCCCATCCCGGGTTGCGTGCACTCCCTCTATTCTCGGTAGCGGGTATTGATCAGCAAGTGCGAATCGGTTCACCCTTAGTATTTAGTCACCACATATTCGTAAGTTGCAATCAAATATAAGCACAGGTAAAATAGGAGGTGCCCAATCGGATTGCTCGACCTTTAAAACGTTTCTATTTTCCTGCAAGCGTTTTAATTCCTTCTCCAATTTTAGGCCATGAGATGTATGGAAGAGTACGAAGTTTAAAACTTTTAGGATTGACGGGATCCTGCTGGTGAATTTTAGCATTAAATCGTCAAATTTCCGAGTTTTTCAACGCTGATGTGTTGAAGAGAGTGATTGTTTGGCCTCTGAATGCACTCTGGATAGCATGATTGGGAAATGTTTTAACCAATCACGGCTAAGTAGGCTATGCGGCTAATGCGCCTATCACGACTTAAACTTGTAAATTTTGTGTGCCACAATCGTATTTCACCGTTACTGGCACTTGTCCAGCACTTCAATTTGTGACCATTTAAGCTTTGAAAACATTTGTACTTGGTGGGTCTACCAATGTCCATTACATGAGTTATAAGCGATTTTGATCCCACGCGGCAAATCATAATTTTGCGCAGTAATTGCACTCAGTCTACCGATGACGACAGTTCTTGGCGCATTCATGTTTTCCACCACAACGATAACACTTATGACCTCCTGTCGGAACGTTGCTTTTTAGTGGTGAGCGTGCAGATATTTTCTGAACTACTGTGCATCATTGCTGTAAGGTAAACGAGCAAACATTACAGAAATGGTCACTCTTAAAGATAATTTTCGGTTGGTTCTCAAAACAGATAATTCTCTGCATTATAAATACGTACATCAGAACCACAATGGCATAAGAAGTTCAAGCATGGTCGCAATGGCTTAAAAAAGTTGTTGCGACTTTATAAAGAATATACTGTCGAGCTACCGAACTTGTAACTGGACTCAGCCGGAAAACATAAAATGAGCAAATAAAAACCTTTAATTTATTCGATAATCCACGTCGTGGTCTCCGGAGAGATCTGATTTTGGTTTACAATATTCTGAATACCGCATATCACACTTTTCAATGTTTATATAATCTACTTGGCTCGCAAAAGGCAAGAGCTCACACATTTATTCTAACACTCACTCACTTGCAACTCAACTGTAGAAGACATTTTTGCCGTGCGAGTTTGTTTTAGTTGAAACAATCGACCAGTTGCACATTATACCAGGTGACATGTGTGTGTCTTTTAGCTGTCGATGGAACCGTTCATGAGGTGCGTTAGCGCAAGGATGATAAGCTGTTGTTTTATATGATTAGCACCTAGAAGAACAGTGAACTCACAGAAAGTGTGGATTTATACTATGATCCACGATCAGTAGTGATAGTTGATGGTATATAATAATTGCTGATCCTGTCTGGGCGGGTTGGAGACGACGGGAAAAGAATGCAAGCGGTTTAACAACACCGTCAAAACTGTGCTGTAAGGCAGCACCTACAAGTGCTTTGAATGCATCAGTGGCAGGCGAAATGTGAAGTATGAGGATTCCTGGACATGTAGGACAATAAAGATGCTCCATTCAATGCTGTCTTAAATCTTTAAAACGATTCAACAGCATCAACATTCATTCTAAAATGACGCTCATTGGTCATTGGTTGAGATATGTTAGCACAATTCGGAATGAATTTTCAAGATTCCAGATTCCAGATTTATAGTTTAAGAAGCAATTAACTTCACAATAACCATAGAGTGCAACTATATAGATATATATATATATATATATATATATATAATAGATAGATATATATATACTTATATATATATAGATAGATCTTATAGAGTAGATAGGAGATAAATCAAAACCAATGGGACGATGACATATTATTAATATTTGGGGGCGAAATTCAGATTACCTTTCATATAATCTTCAAGATTTGATTTGAATATAGATAAATTGTTAAAGCTTATCAAATCGGAATGTAGGGAATTCTAAACAAAGGGCAAACATGCACCGAATAAAAATATCTGCGGGGGTTTCGTTCGGAATATGGTTACATTGTCGTGACGTGAGGAAGCGAGTCCACCCGTATTCTTATTTCAACAAATTCAAAACAAAGATGGGTGAGATGATAATATCAACCTCTTGCTCCGTCTATACCTCTCCCGACCCTTTTCTCATCTCCTCTTCATCTTTCCGGATCTGTAATTAACAACAATTACAACAAAAGTAACTATACAAACCTTAATTGTATAGGAACGTCACAGCAAAAATGGAGCCAAATACTCCAGAATCAAATTCAATTCAAAGAAAAGACGACCTAATATAAAAATAAGAAGAATCGATTTACCAAAATGTCGTCCAAACTTTCTGTGACAAGCAAAAATGACACTCAAAATAGCGTCCAAATTCAAGCAAAATACTGAAGCCCAAAATGACAACCGAATTCCGCAACAATGACCGACAATGGCAGAAACAATAAATTAAAACAAACATTTTACCGAAGGCATGTACAGAAAAAATTTACTATAACAGAAATAATTACAAAAAAGTTTTATATCAAAATACTGTCGGAAAATGAAACACAAGCAAAATCTATTTCACAAAATTCAGGTTTTGTAACTAGGTTCAAAATAAAAGAAATGTTGAAGGGAAAGGAAGAATTTCAAACTACTTTGAACCTTACACCTCCGACCAAATTCTTTCTAGGGCTTAACTGTACAACGATTGCTCGACGAATACCCTAACGAATTCAGAGCAGCAAATGATTTTATTTAGTGGCGAGTCACTTCCGCGACATTACATCACCATCATTGGGTATTAGTAGCTTTTTATAGAGAATACGGTTGCAAGCCGCAGACTCACCACATCATCCAAGGCTGCTTCTTGCCCTATGAATAAGAGTTGTACTGCTCCATACCGAAGTCACCCACCTCATCTTGGGACCCTTCTTACAAACATACTTCCCGAATATCACGCCTGATCACGCCATCCTTTGTTCGTATGCTGACCGTTCGTACCAAACCATCATCACTCACTTCCGCTGTCTCAATAATACCAAGCGGCCACAACCAATACTACATCACCGGGAATCAAATTGCGACGTGTGTTGATCCATCGTTGTCGTTCTTGTAACATTGGTAAATATTCTCGCTTCCATCTTTTCCAAAATACATCTGTTAAATACAAGGCCTGTTTCCAGTTCATTCTCATTCTTTCTACAAACCCAATGTTCACTGGGACCTTGAGATTGCTGTGCTGTAGCAATAAATCGTTTGGGCGTAGAGCAACTGCCTCAATATCACTTGAGGAGATAGGGACTAAAGGCCTGTTATTTAATATGCGCTCTACTTCAATCAATGCTGTCAACAAAGTCTCTTCCGAGGGAATTTGTTCAATGCACATGCCAGCCAGCGATCTTCTTGTCGATCGAATTAGACGCTCTCAAACTCCTCCTCTATGACTTGCGTATGGTGGGTTAAAATGCCACTGTATTCCTCGAGATGAAAGGTTTTTGACGGCGACCGAATCATTGATATTCCTTATCCAAACACGAATCGATTTATTAGCACCAACAAAATTTTTCCGTTATCAGAATATATATTCTCTGGGGCACCGCGACGGGCGATGAACCGAAACAAAGCCATTATAAATGAATCGGTTGTCAAGGAGTGTGCGACCTCAATATGCACTGCTCGGCATTGTAAACACGTGAATAAACATCCATAACGCTTTTTTATTGATCGACCACGTTTGACATTGAACGGACCAAAGTAATCGAGACCAATGTTAGCAAATGGGTGTCTACCGGAAATCGCTTGAACCGCAGGTAAATCTGACATTAACTGGTTTTATTAGTAGCGTTCAGTCTTTTACATACCAAACACTTGCTCAATGCACGCTTTACAGAGGATAATCCGTCGATCAACCAGTACCTTTCCCGCAACATGCACAACGTATGCATAGGACCAGCATGTCCTTCAAGAATGTGCGTATGAATAATAATCAATTCAGTAATATGATTTCTCTTCGGCAATATAATAGGATGTTTACCGGCTTCACTAACGTTCGAATTCCGTAGCCTTCCTCCGACGTGAAGAATATCACAATCCGAGAATGGTCGTAATTTGTGTAATGATTTCGGAATACATTTACGATTAACACAATTCTTCTGTATTCCGAAGCAATCCCCTTGTACTAGTATTACAATGTTCGACGCTGCACTACGAAGCTCACGGACGCGCAATGACCCAAGTAAAAAGGAAGAATTTCCACGATTTCCGAACATCGGTTTTATATATTCTATAAAACGAAGCAACCAGGCTATCGAGCGCACTAACTTCATCCAGCTGGAGAATCTCTGCAGCAAATGTAGTAATTTATTTTCTGAAGTCGGTGCTGATAAATTACACGTCGTACGTTAAACCTCAACGTTCTCCACAGGAACATCATACATTGTGGTTGCTGGCCATTTCGCCGGTTCCTCGTGTAAAAAGTCTGGACCGTTCAACCAAAATTCTCGTTTTACCATATCCGTTACGCCACGTGATGTCATGTCAGCCGGATTAAGTTCTGTTCGCACGTGTCGCCATTGGGTCGTTATTGTATGTTCATGGATCATTGTTAACCTATTGGCTACAAATGTTGCGAAACGAGATGACTCATCACGTATATAATACAGGACCGTCATTGAGTCTGTCCAAAAGTTTACATCCTTGATGTGATTTCCAAACGTTCGTTTCAATAGCAAATATATTCGTACTGCAAGCACAGCAGCTTGTAATTCAAGTCTCGGAATAGAAACCGTTTTTAAAGGATTGACTCTTGACTTCGAAAATAAAAGACGTGCAGGTGAAACGAATCCTTTATCAAAGGTATGACCATATGCCACTGCTCCGTGACCAATTTCAGATGCATCGCAAAATATATGTAAATATATTTGCGTATCAAGCTGGTTATGCCCACCAATGCAACGAGGTACTCGAAGCTCCTTGGCAGAGCGTAAGGATGATATCCATCTATCGAATAGCAACACAATATCATCAGGAATCCTTTCATCCCATCCCAACTTTCTCCTGCAAATGCATTGTAATAAATGCTTTCCGGGTAGAATCCATGGACTCATTAACCCAAGAGGATCGTACAGACTGCTGACCATGGACAGTATTCCTCTTCTCGTCAATTCTCGATCAGGCATATTGAACTCCAGTGTAAATACATCATTAGATGCGTTCCATATCACTCCCAACATTCTTTCGATACATGGTTTGTCCTCCCCTATCACCCGCACATGAGGAGCCAGTTAATGGATCGGCATAGACTCAAGCAACAAATGGTCGTTTGATAGCCATTTTTCCTAATGTAGGCGATAGATACCCTTTAGTGGACCTTAAAAAGATAGCAATGTCTGGATATGGCCTTCCCCTAGAATCGGCATCTGTAATTAGGCTTAGAAAGCCTTCTAACCGCAGTTGTGCCCCGGTATTATTAAAATGTGTTAACGAAAATTATGCGTTACATATACTTAATAATCAACATGTTTTAAAATCCTTGCCTCAATTTTCCAATGTGTTGATCAAGCCAGACAACACACCCTTACAACGCAAATGCCTTCTCAAGCGTTGCAACGTAGTAAAACCCTCAACAGTTATCCCCAATTTAATAGACCTGGATATTGTCGTTGATAATTCCACATCAACATCTATACCCCGAGCCTCAGCTTCTGATGATATACCAACTTCAGGTAGCATCCCCTTTATAGCTAAACCTAATTTAAACATTGATAACACAACTCCTGCCCATGAATGCAATCTCACCACTATTAAAACGGTCACTGCAGATGTACGCCCCGCAGCTCGATCGTCAGGTAAATCTACTAAAAAACTCGTGCTCCCTGTATTCAAGGCAAATTCGCCACTACTTCGAGGTGGACCACACATCAATAGTATGCATAGGGCCAAGCGAAACTTTGATGAATATAAACCACCCCATGGTTTATACACTTATCACCCCGTCCATAGACACTTCCCGGTCACATCTGACCCATTTGGCCCAAATATTCCTTCCTATAGCCCTTTCTTTCCTAAGCATTCACGTCATCACTATCCTTCTTCAAGACCCTACCATTTTCCACTTCAATACGCGTCAGGTACCCTAGATCAGCGTCCCTTCATGAACGGGAACCCGTTTAATACCTACCTAGACCCTTTTCAAACCAGGTATATACCGATGCAAAATTTTCCTCAGCAAAATTTTCCTCTTCATTACCAAAACCCTTACTTAAATTAACACCATCAATTTCAGACCACTCATGTAAATCACTTTCGGTTACACATGTTAAGTATCCTAAAATTAATCTTCTATTATTTAATGCACGGTCGATTATCTCTAAGCTTCCTACCCTTCAACATTTCTTGATCTCAAACCCGTACGAAATAGTTCTCATCACAGAGACGTGGACATCTCATGACATTCCCAACGTTTCACTTGAACTAGCCAACTATTTCATGTTTCGTAAGGACCGCACCCACACCCGTGGTGGTGGTATTCTCATTTATGTTAATACAGATTTTCCGGCAGAAATATACAGTTCTCATATGTTAGAAGATCTAGATGACTCAATTTGGATCACCATACCCTCTCTTGATGCTCTCATAGGGTGCATCTATAACCCACCATCTCCTTCCACACTCACTATTGATAAGCTTATAAATGTGTTTACTGAGGCATCCATTGCCCCTCTCAGCAATAAAATTATTGCTGGGGATTTCAACATGCCATGCATCAGCTGGAAATACCCCCACATTTCGAATAGATTTTCAGCATTCGCTAAAACGATTAATCTTTTAGGTTTCACACAATCTGTGAGTAAGCCTACAAGACTGTCCAGCATTTTAGACTTGATCTTCACTCTAGGTACTGATCCTAGCAACGTTGAAATTTTAGCTCCACTGCCCGGTTGCGACCACAATATGGTCACTTGCGTTCTGCGCCTTTTTCGGAAGCCGGCATATATTCACAATGATGAGAAAATTTATATCAACTGGACTAAGTTTTCGAATCTTCTCAGAGACAACGACTGGACTGAATTTTTTCTTTCTTCAGACTTTAATCGTATTTCTTCGATTTTCCATGATAACCTCTTAGCATGCCTTCGGAGTTCGTCTACCTCTCATATTAAAAGAAGTAAACATAACCCATAACCCTTCTCGAAAAAAAGATTGCTCGTCTCTCTACTTCTGCGAATCATAAGTTTGACTTCTTCTCTGTTATACGCCGACATGAGCTATGTAACTCTCTCCCAGGTATTAAAATTCGCCTCCTAGAGCGTCAAGAAAGAAAGGCTTTAAGCAGTAACTCAAAGACTAAGTCTTTGAATTGTCTTACGAAGAATAGATGTATCTCATTAAAACGTGACATCTCTTCAATTATTTATCAAAAAGACAATAAGGATGTAGTCACTACTGACCCGCCCACAATAAGTCAGGCTTTCTCTTCATTCTTCAGCAGCTCATTTAATAATAACATTTACCATCCACCGGCAAACAATAACGTTCCCTTAAATACTATTGACTCCTTTACTTTGACTTTAAAAGAAATAAAAGATATTTCCCGTCGAAGTAAAATTTCTTACAAGCCCGATGGTGTAGGTTTTATATCAGCCATCTTACACAACAGCAGTGAAGATTTTTCCTTACTCTTATTAAATCTTTTTAATATTTCTCTCAAATCCGGAATCTTTCCAACTCATTGGAAACACTCGGTTATTATTCCTCGTTTAAAATCTGGTAATTCGAACCTCGTTACGAATTATCGCCCTATTAATCACACTCCTATTCTCTCTAGGTTATTTGAAAAGTTAATT
>JACCGJ010016460.1:0-18151 GCA_013407085.1 Atriophallophorus winterbourni | reverse complement strand
TCGACGGTGATCGATTAAAGCAAGTGACTGGACCGAGATTCAAGAGCGTGGCGAAGCGCGGGTGGGTTGACAGCTTTCAGAAGTAGCGCAGGACAGTGCTGTCCGAACGATGTTTCAGTGTTGCTCCACATCAGACGGGGGTGCTTTCGCGAGCTCTCTGGTCAATGCGTGATGGAAGTTGGTTCTGACAGCGGGGAAAATTAGAGAGGCGGTGTCCACATGAGTTCGTCGTGCGCGTGCTTTACCCCCAAATTTGAAGTTGACTGTCGCACAGACTAGCGCGTGGTCTGAGTCCACACTGGTGGTCCAGTATGAACGGCAATCCTTGATGCTACCACGCCACCTGTAGCTGGTCAATTTGAGACAAGACGTGCTGTGATGGTGAGCGCCATGTGGCCATTCGACGCTGAGAACGCCGAAATGTCGTACTGGTGAGACAGAGGCGGTGATCGCGACAGAATGTGAGCAATCGCTCTCCGTTATCTGAACGCCCGCCATCCAGCCCATACTGACTTCCAAGGTGGCGCTCGTATTCAGACAGGCGACCAACGCGAGCTTTGATTACGACATCTGTCCTGCGTGCCCTACGAAACAAACAATGCAACTTCTCATAGATGTTGTCCTTACTGTGCTGCTGCACCACGTCAAGCTCCAGTCTCAGCGCACGCGGATGCAAAAAAGATTTTTCATTATACATTTATGGTGGAACGCAAGAGCATGACCAATATAAACTTACAAGCGTAAATCGTTCAATTCGATTCAAGTTAATGGTCTAAAATACACACAGCTTTACAAATATCACAGAATAATATGCGAATTACGAATAACATAGGTATTAAACACGGGATTTGTTTGATTACTGAACAGTTGAGGAATCAGTTAAAAATCCATTGGGCAGATACTGTTTTCAGTCGGTTGGGTGATACATGTAAATCCACGCGGTCTAGATGTATAGTTTATCCCGATGCATGGGTTCAAATTTCGACGCTTTAAAGGTGTAGAATATATAGGTTCAATGCTTGGGTTGGTCGAAATAAAGTTGTCCAAGTTCGATTTGAATATACCCAAGGCGTGTGAATGTGAAACATTACAGGGTGGGGATTTCCAGGTGAAATATACAGGTACAAGATAAAAACACCATCGACAGTCACATTTGAGAATAAGTACTGTGTAGTCATGACTCCAGCTGGTTCGGAGTGGTAGTCGTGTGAATAGGTTATTCATGGGATGGTTTGGGGTATGCAATATATTAGACATGAGAATCAAATCACTTCTAAGATGGCGGTAGCGAGATTCGAAGAGATTGAAAATTGTAATACGATCTTCATAGTATTAAAATTTCCTCGGTTGAAAGTTACTAGTTGCAGTTAATTATATTAATTAAATATTTGAAGAAAACGAAACTTTTAAGCAAGAATAATCTTCTATATTTTGTTGACAACCGATAACGAAGGAACGTAAGAATCTGTCACACCATGATGATTAATCGCATATAATTACTAACAAATATATAAAATAATTTTCCTAGTTTGACTTTAAACTAATTCTTTCATCGTTATTAGAAATTACTTGAAAAATTCGACTTCTACAAACCAGAAGGTAATGTGCATCTGCTGCAAGAACTCACGACATTCGATGTAAAGCAGGCAGCGATAAAAAGTTCCCAAATGGAATACGGATTGCCAGTCACCGGTGAGATCAACAGCTTGACAGCCAATGTTTCGACTGCGAGGAGATGTGGAAATCCAGATGTTCCAAAACACACCGGTGATGATAATGTTTTTCCGGAAATATCTTTTTTGCGAAGACAACCACGTTTTTTCCAGAAATGGAATAAATCGACATTATTATGGAGGTAGTTTGATTTATCTCGATTCATTAAATCTGAAAATTGCAACTTATTTAATTCGATCGAATCATCATCAAAAACTCTTACGTTTTTATGATATTATTTCATTCCAAGCAAGTACTAATTTTTTATGAGTTGATGATTCTCAATGGAGCCGTTCCAAATTTCTAGTAACTTTTTACGTTAAAGCTGATTCTAAAATACTGGAATATTTAACGACCCATGTTTAACCTCGTGAGATTTTAACACAATTGACGCCAGCTAGGCCTTGGGCTTTATTGAACCAGAACCGAGAAGATAGTTTAGACTACATTTGGTAATCAGCCAGCGAATATTACAAAAGAGTATTTTTTACTTTATCATAGACTTCAGATATGGGCTACGAGGAAAATGTAAAATGTATTTTAAAAGTGAATCATAAATAACCACATCTGCAATCAAGCGCATCTAGACTGATATTAGTGTCGAAATCAGGACACTAATTGTTGAAATTTGTTACACTCAAATTTACTCGTTCGGGTTAATACGAATTGCAAGTTTGTTCTGAGTATGGTTTTTTTAAAGAAGACGTGCGTTACATAAGTAAGGTTGTTGTTGACCTCCTTCGTTCAATGTGGGCAATAGATGTACATAAATGTAGTAGATACGAAATACGGAACCAATTTTTCACTTTGATCATGCCCAATATTTTGTGAATCGATTCCAGGTTTCAAAATCACTCTAGAACCATTTCGTGGGACGATAGCAAAAAAGCAATTGAGAAAGCCCTCGACAAATGGTCTGATGTGGCAGAGCTGAATTTCATCGAGGAACCGAACCATTCCAAACCGGCGGATATCATATTCAGTTTTGAAGTAGGAGATCACAATGACGGATTTCCTTTAGATGGTAAAGGTATGATAGTTTACTGTTGAAATTGTTATATCGGCTATAGATGTGAACGGAATCCAAGAAAATATGATTTTTCTTAAGAGTCATTTCAAGTGCTCCATGCTTATAAAGTCTACAACAAAAATGATATTAAGGGTTCAGCGAATTTCATTGGTTTTGAATCCAAAGGCGAAAATGCCGAATAGTTAGTTCATTGCTTAATTGATGAAATATAGTCATTTTTATTTAAAAAATTACTCACCCATAGTCTTCCACAAATACCACGAATGAAAAATAAAAGGACATGTTGCGGATATTCGCAATCACCCAATCAAAAAATGATTTGTCGGTAGCTTTTACAGATTAAGATGAATTTCACGAATCTTTCCGGCCGTCAAAATTTAATATTAACTAAGCAGGTCACACGTATTGACATAAAACATATTTTAATTGTAAAACAATAAAATGTGGTACTAAGTTGAAATCGAACCATTCAAAATTTAACATAGCATTGCTGTTCTTGTTCTTCGGTATATGTTGAGAGGAATTATCTTCTAAATCTGATGGTGAATAATAAATTTCTATTTTTATGCGATTTGTACAAATAACGGCTTCAATGACCAGTACTAATCGGTGTTGAAATAATGCATAATAGATTAGTATTGACAAAATCGCAAACACGGGCTTCACCAAAGACTCAGCAGTTCTGAGGTGTCTACTTCCTGATCTATTACAAACCCACGACGATGTGTGGCGGGTTGTTTGCCCATGAACCAGCGCAAACGTTCTATAGAATTGCCTCGGGAAACGTGTATATAACGTTCACAACAGTCAACTAGCTAGTAGCTTGAGGACTAGTTCGTACAATAAGTTAATCATTAATACCGACGGTTTCTGTGGAGAAAGTTACCTGACACTGAATTACCTATTAAAGTTTTGAAAAGCATCGAACGGTGTGAACAAAAGCTGTTCGCAAAACTGACATAAAGTTTCGCGTCCATCTGGTTGCCCAATGTACCTCGAGAAGGGTTCTGTACGTTCAAGTGATTTCCACAGTCAATCTAGGTGAAAGGAATCGTTGATTCCACAGATGGTATTTTTAATCACTCTAATTCTACAGGCCCTATTAAAAGAAACTATAGAAACTTATTTAGGAAACTGACAATCGTTTTGATCTATACAAAACCAGAAAAGCTAATCATAAAAAGGTCAGTGCATCATATCGTTTTCAAACAATCCGCAGGTTGTCTTTATTGTGCCATGAAATAATCCTAACGCCTTATATCATAAATATGCAGCCAGATATCACGAAAAACGGATGTTCATATATATAAAAATATTCAACAGCAGGCAACGAGGAGACATTGATAAAAAGCGAGTCCGTTGTATGTAGAGGATCATCAGAGTGAACCATGTAGCGCTGCAGTAGTGTTGTAAGTGTTATGAACAGAACTTTTAATCTGCCGTTTTATTGGCGATATAATGTAGCTTTTCTTCATGTATCCTCTTTTTTGCATGATTTTGAAATCAGTAGCAAATATTCAAATCGGACTTTAGTGCTTCGAAACAATTTAAACGACGGCATTTTGGATGAAACCTCCTTGGACAGCAATTACATTCATCTACCGCTCTCGGCAGGTTTAAATTTAGTGGGAGACAACCTAGAAAATCAAAATAATGGGATGACGGACAAACAATTTTCAATTTGAAATAGAGTTGTATGAAATTTTTAAATGTATTGTCTGCTGTGTTCGGTGGTATAAATGTGACGCATTCCGCAAACGGTTGATGGCTAATTATTTATAGTGGACCCTGCGAGATGTTTTCAAAATCTTACTGTTTTTTTGCTCACAGCGTTTTAACTGTTCTAGGATATCACGGACTTGCTAGTGTGTGGCGTTTCTCTTATTTAGGTGGCGAATATGCTCACGCATTTCACCCGCAATTGTCGACTATTCAATTGCCACTATACGGGGATGTCCACTTTGACGATGATGAGGATTGGGCGATAAACGGTTCACCTGGTATGTTCAGTATTCAATATTCTTTTATAATAATCCATGGTAATTCGATCGGGAAAACCTAATTAATATACAGTCAAATCTCACTGCTATGCCGTCTGCCTGGTCCGATCAAAAGTGGTCTAGTAGCGAGGTGGGACAGTAACGAGATTTTACTTTGTTTGCTTAATATATTTGCACATTTTGGTACACGGCTTGTGCGCCTGAGCCATGGTGCCCAAGCATGGATTCAGCATTACATAACATGACGCATACATAAGTATTTTTTATTACGGATGCATTATTCCTGAATATACGTTTTGACAAATTCAATATATAGCCTAAGATATTATATACTGTGTCAACGGTGTCCCGGATTGAGGGTACAGTAAACCCAAAAACAAGTATTCTTCCATGAGAGTCCAGATGAGATCATGCATGCCAGACTTATACGTATGGTGCGAAGAATTGCCAAACCACAGCGTTATACATTTTGCAGGCTTGAAGGACAACACACCTGAATTTCCATTCATTTGATTTTGATTTTTAATTAATAATGCTAAATGAGGAACCGCATAATGTAAAGTATCTGTTACAACATCGCATAATCAACATAGATGACTGTAGATGGCTGCGAACTGAATGAAATACTGATGCTTTCTGGTTAGGAATATTTGACTACAAGCGAACACAGAGAAAAAACAATTGGATAAAATTAATCTTGACGAATTTTTTTCTCTGTTGATTGAGTATAATAGGGAGACACTTAATGAATAAATACAACTATTATGTTCAAATTCGCGTAATGTGCCTTGATTTGAAACAATTGATTCCGAAGTGTATGGTTACTTGTAAATTTTGAGAGCTTCTGTTCAAAAGAATGTTTTGTTTTATTAAAATCAAACCGGAATAAAACAAGCAATATCATCCATGTCAAACGGGCAAAAAGTTCAGCTCGATTTATTTAAACGTTGGATAACAATTTCGATTTTCCAAATGATAGGCTAAATATTATGAGAGAGGTATTATGATGGTACAAATATTTTTGATTAAGGTTTACTTGTCGCACTTTCGCTTCTCTTGCACGTAATCTCCGTGTCAGTTTCTGGTTGTGTAAGCAACTGGAAACATCTGAAAGGGTCTCTTTAAGACTTGTAACAGCCAGAACATTGTAAGTTTTGGGAAAACTCCAAGGTGATTTGGGAAACCGATTTATTAAATGATTTGTGGTCAAGTGGCGAATGGCAACAATTGCTTTAATTATCCGGCCTATGTTTAATGTTTAATTCATCGCGTATTTTTCGGTTACACGAATTAACAAATGACTCTTTTAAGTTGGAAACATCTAATTCAGTGCTATCATGCGAAATTGGAATCGTAACATGCAAATTCGTTCCACTTCAGATTCTATTGGTCTATATATGGTCGCGCTGCATGAAATTGGTCACAGTCTGGGACTATTTCATTCAGATTATATCGACGCAATCATGTACCAATATTACGAACCACAACCTGGAGAACCAAAGTTAGGCGACGATGACATCTATAAAATACAATCGCTTTACGGTAAGATTAATGTGACGATGTTCCCAAGGTTGATAGTCCGGAATATAATTTGAGTCCAAGATACAGCTATTAAGTCGGTGGCAGCGTTCGAAAAGTCTCTAGTTTATGCTCCAGAAATCGCATCGCTTCATGTCAATTACAGTTGTTGCAATCCAACTTTGTAGTAGTATAGGAAATCATTACCTATTTGCAAAGTTTGCACTTTCTGAGGTTGAGTGGATTTTAGTTTCGCTTTGACCAGCTGCTCAATATACCCAGACCGCTTTGTAAGCGCAAACTGTCCACGCTTGACGTGATTCACATCTTAGTTTAGCATCATCTGCAAACAGAACCACGTTGGCTGTGAGGTGTTTCTTGAAGTCGTTAATGTATAACAAAATGGAACCGGACCAAGTAACGAACTTTGAGGGACACCCCTAGTGGCTTCGATTCAACTAGACACCACACCATCGTTACTAACATTTGCCTTGCTATCAAGATGGTTATTTCTCAGTCAAGTAAGAAGGCACCCACTTATATTAACGTCCCACAGCTTGCTCAGTTGTATAGAATTGCGACGCGATCAAACGCCCACGGTATGTCCAATAACACATATGCATGCAAACACCCTCATACACTTCCTGCGTTCAGTCGTCCATTGTCTGCAGTAGGTTAGTCAAGCAAGAACGAGACTTCCGAAATCCATATTGATCTCTGGAAAACTAGTTATGGTTTTCGAGATGACTCAATACATTTTCGTACAAAATTCGCGCCATAACTTTTCAGATCACTGGAAGGAGTGTAACAGCGGTAATTTGCTGGGTCAGAACGAATCCCCCCTTTGTAGATGGGTTTTATGATTCCTGTCTTCTCGTCAGTCGTACGTTATCGCTTCATATTCGTGTGTCATTTAGCTAAGTATATCAAACAAAGATTTTCTTATGACAAGAGCTTTTGAATTTTAGGTCCTCGTACTACACTTAAACGGGCTACTACTACGATGGAATATGCAGTCACGTACCCAACAGAACCGACCACACGTTCCCCAAGACGTAAGTGATGCAGTTGTGAATAAAATTTAATTATAATGCAAAAGTTCGTCCTCGCGAGGGAGCACACACATTCACCCGCATATCACGAACTATCTCATTGGTGACTAACTGATTAGTCAGCGAAATCATCAATAACAATAAAATGCATTAACTTCATTGTTGGAGCCTAAACAGCGTTTCTAACTCAAAACATTATTCGAAGCAACATGTGATGCTGTTGCGGTTTTGGATGAAAAAATATCCGCAATCTTTCTGGTGATGATCACACAGGGCCTGAGTGTATATCCAGTACGAAACGATACAGGTAATATCTTAAAGGGAGTCATTATATCAGGTCACCCGAGGTCGAATCACGTTCCAGTCTGGACGTTGTTGGCCCAAGACTAAAGAACGAGCGATCAGACATTAATCACGTCAAAAGCGTTTCCTATCACAACTGGCAAACCAAACGTGCGTGCAACGGATGACATTTCGATTTCATTTTTCACGCGATTTCGTGTCACCGGTTTCCTTAGCGTCCCCACACCATGTTTAGCTCATTTGGCCGATGTTAACAAATTGCACCCTAGCTATTCTGAATTTTTTTTGAAATTCCATGTGCATATATTTAGATTATACAGCATATGCGGGAAAATGCGAATGAACAGTTTTGCCATGCGTGCCTTATACACTAGTAACCTACAAATGCATACCTTATTCCATGTGATATGCTTCTCATGTACAAAATCATAGAGACACAAAACTAATGACTAATTACGCAGCACACGTACCCATGCAGCTTCATTAAAAACCGATAATTTGACTCTTAATATGCATTTCTTGGAATGAGCTCCCCCGAAACGGTTGCTAACGCCCATGGTGTCCACACATTAATTTGGTAGTTAGAATTTTTAAAACGATTTGACTGCACGTATGTATCAAGATATGAGTATTTATGCAAAACACTACGGATATATTGAATGTGATTGGGAATCCTTATTTCTTGATGAAATATATACCAGCGTGTAGTAAGCGAGAAGCTGGATGCTTGTTTGCCATAAATAATAAGAATCTAGAGAAAACGTTCTGAATATGGATCATAATTAGGTTCATAAAATTCGAATCAGAAATGGCTACATCCGATAGTCAAACATCGAGGTATATAAAACCTTTGCTGCTGACAGATGCACTCTGGTTTTCCTCGAAAACTATAGCCACTTTCAACTCATATGACGGTCAACGACCAAGAACCTATCGCGGTTTGTAGGTTCCGAAATATACGAACTCAGAGATCTTGTCTATTATGTTGACTTGCTCATTTGCCTTAGATCAATTAAGTGAAATATTTACTCATATGTTGACTCTGCTTATCTGTTTTAACAATTACTTCAACATTTATGGTTCTTTAAAAGTTAGTTGGTTTAAAACTTTTATTTCAACGAATCCTACCACAACGACCACTACTACTATTCGTCCTAAAATAACAGGTGGGATTTATGTATTGAAATGTCTGCTTTTAATGATTTTAAGTATATTTTTAACAGGAAACCTGAAAGGTGGATTCATTATCACTGTTACAATTAAGACCGACACCTGGAAATTGTTGTGCAAAACTAAAATTTCGTGTGACTAGCATCGATTGATTTGAATCAAATTGTGGACCACAGTAACTAAAATATCGAGAATAAAAACATCTGGCATTAATAGAAAACAAAGTAATTAATTAGATAAAACACACGACGAAACAGTCAAAATTTTAAAGATAGTTTTGTTAAATATTTGGTAAATTGTAAGCCATGTAGATTGGTAAGTTAGTGAATTAATAGCAAAGTTGTGAATCAATCCTAGAAATCGTCTGAAATGATAATTTTGGTGCTCACATCCCCGCATATACATTCCGTAGAAGATTTTTGACGGTTTGTCTTCATCCAATGGGAACAGTAAGATTAGATTTAGTGAGCCTTGAAACAGCGGTAAAGCGGTAAACAAAGTTGCTGCGATATAGGGATCAGTGAGCTGTACGGAAATCACCTTAAGGTCCTGTGTTTGAACACCGTGTTTTTTGTAAAT
This sequence comes from Atriophallophorus winterbourni, assembly GCA_013407085.1. Lineage (NCBI taxonomy): Eukaryota > Metazoa > Platyhelminthes > Trematoda > Plagiorchiida > Microphallidae > Atriophallophorus > Atriophallophorus winterbourni. Next base: position 8,786 of record JACCGJ010016460.1, on the reverse strand, counting down.
TCCTTATTCAAGAGTAAAATTCAAAGATAACCTTGTTTACCACTTTACCACTGTGTAACGTTTCACTAGATCTAATCATGATATCTTCACCGGATGAACGTAATCAGCGAGAAACCGTTTGTGGTGAGCAAATATGGGTGCATTAGCACAATAATATATTGCACAGTTATAAGGGTATCGAGCGGTATGTGAAATAATCTCTCCACCGATTGATCGTGTTTCCTCTAAGATTACTTACAAAAAGTGATCTCATCTGCTGGATTACAGTGAACGTAGAGAAAGAGGATCATCCACTCGTCTCTTTAATCGTAAAGCAATCACCTCAGATCGCAAATGGCTGCATCATTTTGCCTGTAATTTTTGGACGAGTTGTCACATTAGCGTACAATCCATGTGCGTAAGTATGCCAAGTCGTCAGAGTAGCATTCAAGAAAGAAAGTAAAGTGATTCGTTTGATTGTTTTTGAATCTGTAACGCAAAGCTTTCATGCGAGTAAATTTCACGATTCACTGAACTTACTCACACGAGTTATAAAGAATTTGATGGAAACAATATGCATGATAGTGTGGAGTATGTGAGTAGCACGCAGTTTACACACATGTTACATTGACACTCAGACGATTTCATTAAAGTTAATTGAGAAATTAGGAAATCACAATTCTAGGCGAGAACAATTTAGATTATTAATATTGAATAAAATGGGATAACATTGAATTTCTAGACGCAATACATCATTGAGCTAACTGAAGTCAAGCCTCTATTTAAAATTTTCTTCGTATTTCGCATCATTCGATAACAAGTATTAATTACTGCTGGAAATTTTGTTGTCCATTACAGAATCAAGCGTAACCACACCAACAAGCCCAAGAGCCAAAAAGCCAAAAGACAGCTGTGACGTACCAATCGATGCAATAGTCAAAAGACGGGACAGCGAATACTTTGTGTTCCACAAAAAGGTATGCCTGTTTTACATAAATATTGTTTTTAAATTAGAAATCTAATTAAACATAAAGTATATGATACATAACCAATATGCGGAGGTCAAACGTTTTCAATTTAGGCCAAACACTTCCTGGAGATTTGTTCGAACGTTAATCGCGTCAATCACGATCTCTTGTGACGCAGTTTATTTTGTATTGATTCAAAATCCGAGGACAATAGGTGAACAGTCAATCAGCTCCGTTTACTTCGCGATTAGAAAACAAACAATTAGTCAAATAATTAGTGAGCAAACGCCAAATTTTTACACTGAGTGGAGTTAATTATAAGCGAATCAAATTATTCATATTACATTTCAAATGTGTCAGCATCCTTTCTAATTTGATTAGAATTATTCACGAGCTGATGCCAACTGGTTCCCTTCGCGCATTTAACTACTTATTGTCGTTTAACCGGCTTCGATGAATTGCCTATCATTTAATCTTTAATTATGATGATTTTATCTAGTCCTCTTTCCATGCGAACCATTTTCATACATAAAAATTGGTCCTGCACTCTTCAATCAATTTCCAATTTATATGTTGAATGTGGATGTTTCCTTGACAGTGATCAGCAGTATTCAGAAGTAAACCTACCTTTGTACTAAAATGCTCATTTGCGTGCATTTCCTTCACACACACACACCACGACCGGTTTCTTGCTGTTCGCATTCATCAGGTAGGGACAGTACGATCGGGATCCGCATGTAATTGTACAGTGGAGGAATGTTTTAAGCGCATGCGGACCCTGATATTACTGTCGGTAACTGAAGAGTGCACGAAACCCGTCGTGTAGTGTGTGTGATGGAAATTCATGCAAATGAACATGTTGGTTTATGGTTATGAGTTTAATCTTAATATACATGTGTTTGGGCACATATGATTCAAGAGATTGGTCGTACTAGCATTACCCAACATTTGCATAGGATCGCTACTTGTCTACCCTTGTATTGTGTTCAATGTGCTCGTTTGAATAGTACATACCACAAAACAAGGAAATTGATGACGGTGATCAAGTTGTGATCACAACCGTCTTTATACCACGGATCAAACCGGTCAAGGGTCGATTTGACATTTCAATTCTGAAAGGAGCATTTGCGTCGCAAAACACACATTTCCGTCACGTATAAGTACCAACAGCTGCGTTGCTGCCAACATATGACGTTGCTTTGAGAATTTCAAATTTTTGTTTTATGATATAAAAAAGTTGTTGTAAAAGCTTCTAGATGGTTGAAAAACGAGTAGCTTCATTATAAATATAGGATAGTATGTATATATGTATGTATGTATGTAGATATGTATGTATGTATGTTTGAATATTGTGTATGCGTGTATTAATGTATGACTGTATGTATGTATGTATGCATGTATGTATGTATGTAAGTATGTATGTATGTATGTATGTATGTATGTATATATGTATGTATGTATGTATGTATGTATGTATGTATGTATGTATGTATGTATGTATGTATGCATGTATGTATGTATGTATGTATGTATGTATTTATGTATGTATGTATGTTTGTATGTATGTATGTATGTATGTATGCATATAACATCTTCATAGTTTTGGCAATGGAGGTGTTGATTTGCGATTAGGATCACTGCGCTATGAAGTAATCACTTTGTTTTAATGTAATTTAAAGTCATTAGATTATAACTTTTATTACCTCTGTCACTTTTGAAGGCTCTCTGAAAATAATCCGACCGTCTGCTCGTGATAACTGGAACAGCCAAACGTCAGTTTCAGTAATGAGGGGATATGAGAGTAATTACACCGAATGAGTCAATTTCAAGCTTCTTTATCGCTCGACCTGAGAGTGTATACTTTTTACGGCTGCTGGCGTGCAACTCAGATAGTTTAACCGAGTACCCCCTATTGCTGTGAGCGCCAAGCGAGAGATTGTTCGTCCCGAATCAGACTGTTTTATCATTCGAAACACCGTTGGGAGTGAAACTATCAGCGCTGGTGATCAACCGAATGAGGCCAACAACAACAGTTCTTTTATAAGAACCACATTTACATTTGCATTCAAATCTAACTTTGTTAACAACTTATTTAGTGTTTCAAGGCTGACTAAATATAATGTTCTTGTCTCCGGCTGATTAGAGCAAACCCCTAGAAACAAGTTTGGGTGTGCAAATGATAAAAAATTCGGCACAACTCTATATTTGTTAGTTGATCTGTTGTGTGGAATATATGAATGCCGAAAGGTTACTGATTCATAAATCGGGAAACATTGAAAGCAATTTGAAGACTCCTTTTTCAAAATCGGATATAGATTGTACTGTATTAGGTAGAATCAGTTAGTACCAAAATTGAAACACATTATTTATTCTGTGATTTGCTTCTTAAACACCTGATTCTTTTCCGGATTTCTTAGTATATGTGGAAGGTATGTTGGACAAAATCTGTCGCCGACGGAATAATTTATAAGAACGTTGGTGGGACCAGAAAATTTTCCAAATTTTGGACGGCATTACCCTCGACAGTGAAAAAAATCGACGCTGGGATCGAATTGATGAATAAAACTTATCTTTTCAGCGGTAAGCATTGGAATATCGAATAAATGTCACTTAGATTGCAACTGTGATCAGGATAAGGTGATATTACATTATAATGATGTCATTTTATCTCGGAATTGGGTGGTATTTATGATTTGCTGTCATCAAAATCTTACCCTAACTCGAATTGTTATTAATATAGGACAATCAACAACGTGGAATCCAACTCCCACATGCAAACGGAAACACATACGTTTGTTTATTTGCGTATTGTTTGTTTAATGGCAAGGCACAACCAGGAGTGCTCAAAGTTGCAATAATCTTCGACAAAAATACTTGTTCATCAATGCTGTTTATCTTTTTCCTTTTACGCAAAACCTTATTTTACTATCGCTATATTGATTCTTATTGAGAATCAAGGAATTCCCCGATATGGAGTTACGCGCAAAATCCCAGGTATTTCAGAACCAACGAAGATTTGTCAACAAAAGCGGTACTATATTGAGGCAATCAAAATAACTGAAAAACATACCTCAAATATTGGGTTAACCGGGTTAGATCCGGGTCAATGTCGAAAACAGTATCGAGCACGTATCACGTTACGCACACGAGTCCAAACCAAAAATAGCGCGGTCAAAATGGAGTCAATTATTCAAGGTGAAAGAGTAAAACAAAATAGAGGGAACAAGCGAAAACAACGATATTTTGGAATACAAATACACATAAAAATTGAAGGGTAGGTGGGAAGGTAAAAAGAATCAACACCGCCCCCCAAAGCCACCTCGGCTTTCTAACAACTATCACTCTCCATCACCTTCCAATAACCACACACGGCGTATATCTCTTTTAAGCTCCCCGTCTGCGGTGCGTAACAAAACTTCCCGTACATGACCATCAGCACCGAGTAGAGTCTCAGACACGATCGCTTTCTTCCACGAACCGCGCGACGCACTTTCGTTTTGGTAAAGAACATAGTCGCCAACAGCAAATTCTCTTCGCAGACGCATCCATTTATGCCTCACTTGTAACAATGGTAAATACTCTATCAACCAACGACGCCAAAACGCGTTTGCAAGTACTTGGGCTTGTCGCCAGCGCTTCGTATACCGATCCCTGAGGTTTAGGCAGTCATCCAACACACTGCCGTGTTCACGGCCCAGTAACAGGTGATTTGGGGTCAACGCAATTGGTTGGTCCGGATCATCATACAACGGTACAATCGGCCGATTGTTCAGTATTCGTTCCACTTCGCTCAAAAAGGTCATTAAGGATTCGTCTGTTAAGACTTGTTCCCGTGAAACTGCACTCAAAATACGGCGCACGGATCTGATCTGCCGCTCCCAAATTCCTCCGCGGTGACTACTATAGGGAGGGTTAAATTTCCACTCGATCCCTTTGTTCAACAGACTCTTGTGAACTTTGGTATCGTCAAGTTCATTTGAAAAACGTCTCAGTTCATGCTGTGCCCCAACGAAATTGATGCCTCTGTCACTGAACATACACTTAGGGGGGCCACGTCGATTAATAAAACGGGATAACGCCATCAGAAATGAATCAATTGATAAGGAATACGTAACTTCTAAATGAACTGCACGTGTTTTCAGACAGGTAAAAATGCATCCATATCGTTTTCTGTTAACACGCCCTTCTCGTACCAAAAAACGGACCGAAAATGTCAACTCCAGTTGCCTCAAAGGCATAGCCAGGTGTCAATCGGCATTCCGGTAAATCTGCCATAATTTGTTCAGACGGTTTTGCGGATCGCATTCTGCACGAGATGCATTTACGCACGATACCCTCCACCACAGAAGCACCTCGCAGTATCCAGTATTTTCGTCGTGATGCGGCTAAAACACAATTAACACCCATATGACCTTCCGCTTCATGGATGTATCGTACAAGAATAGTAGTCACGGGATGTTTAGAGGGTAGTATGATGGGATGCATGCATTGGGGTTCAATTGCAGCACTTCCGAGTCGGCCTCCAACACACAACAGATCTCTCTTCAAAATGGGGTTTAGTTTACGCAACTGTGATGATTTCAAAATATTGGTGATGTGCTTCTCGGACATTCCTTGCAGTGCCCTTAGCTCTTCTGCGAAACACAAACCTTGAACATAGCGCAAGATATAGTATTCAGCTTCTTGAAGTTCGTCCAATGTTAATGCGCCAACTTTTAAATTAATAGTAAATGCTGTGTCAATTCTACGCAAGATGTATAGTTGAAATCGGCGTAGCCACGCAACGGCACACATGAGCTTGTTCCATGATGAATAGTAACAGAGAAGCTTATCGAATGGGGGTAGAGTCGATACAGTCGCTAATGTAACGGTTTTTCTTTTAAACTCGAGATGTTTTTCATCAAGCGATAAGCCACTCGGGCGATATGCAGGCCAATCATGTTCATCAGTCAATAGAAAACCTGGACCGTACAGCCATCGATCAAGCAAATGAAATTCTCGAGCGTCAATACCACGAGAGCCAATATCTGCCGGGTTATCGTTAGACGATATATGTCTCCATTGTGTTGGCTCCGTGTGCTCACGGATGAAACCGATGCGATTAGCCACAAACGTTTGGAATCGGGATTCAGTATTGTGAATATAGAACAAAACAATGGTTGAATCAGTCCAAAGGTAAGTCTTCAAATTATTTCAGCCAAGTTCATCATATATGTTTCGCAACATTTTAACTGAAAGGACCGCCGCCTGTAATTCGAGCCTGGGAATAGTAATAGGTTTGAGAGGACAAACACGCGCTTTCCCCAGCACAAAACTGCAATACGGTTTTACTTCTGGAGATGAATATCGCACGTACGCTACTGATCCATAACCAACCTCCGATGCATCGGAGAAAATATGAAGAGACGTATGTTCACAGTTGAACCCAGACGGTTTTATGCATCGCGGAATCTCCAACGACTTCACGAGTTGTATCTCTTCTTTCCAGATTTCCCAAGTTCTCCTTTCAACACCAATCAGCTCCTCGTCCCAACTGTGTCCTTTCTTGCATAATGTTTGTAACAATCTTTTCGGTTTTAGTAAAATAGGCGCAACAAACCCCAAAGGATCATACAATGATGCGATACATGATAGTATGCCACGGCGGGATATAGGACGAGGAGGAATATTGACGACAAATCTGAATAGATCTCTGCCAACGGACCAACATAGACCCAAAGTGTGTTGTAAACTTGAATCTGCAATATTTAAATCACCTGGGTGTATTGCTCTTTCTGATGCGGGTATACTTTCTAGTACCGATACATTATTGCTAACCCATTTATGTAAACGAAACCCACCAAGTTGCAATAACTTTCGGAGTTCATCGGCCAGTTTAATAGCATCTTCGGCAGTATCGACAGATACCAAGCAGTCGTCAACATAGAAATTCCTCTTTACGACTAATATAGTGTCCGTGCTAAACTTGTCAGCATTATCGTCAGCAGCTTTTCGCAACGCAAAATTCGCACAGAATGGCGAAGAAGTTGCTCCGAATGGATGAACATTCAACTTGTATGTTTCTGGGGAACGATTGAGATCTCCGTCAGTATGCCAGAGAAAACAAAATGAATCTCGATCAACTAATGGAAGACGGACTTGAAGAAACATCTCCTGGATATCAGCTGATATTGCGATCTCCTTCAAGCGAAATCTCAAAAGCACTCCTGTGATGCTGTTAGTCAAATCAGGACCAGGATGTATGCAGTCGTTCAAAGAAGTTCCATGAAACTTCGCCGCACAATCGAACACGATTCTCACCTTATCCGGCTTTCGAGGATTCAAAACTGGGTGATGCGGAATGTAGCAAATGCCCTCATTAACCGCAGGCAAAAGCTTTTCCACGTATCCCTTACTTAGATAATCTCGAAATATTTCGTCATATTTTGATAACAACGACGTGTCTTTCAGCAATCGACTCTTTAAATAGCTGAGCCTCTTTTCTGCTAGTATACGGTTACGTGGGCCATGACGCTTATCGAATTTCCAAGGAATAGGTACTTCGTAATGTCCACTTTGAAAACGCGTGCCAACCTCGGCCATCGATAGTATGTGTTTATCTTGTATGAACATGGACAGTGTACTGCGATCGCGATTCTCGTAAAATTCACAGTCAAACAATTTCAAGATATCCTCGTTTATGTCTCTTTGGGTGTTGAGGCAATTTATCGACGCTCTATGCCCGGCTGTCGACGTAGGACCAATAATTGTCCATCCCAATGGTGTCAAATGTGCGAATGGTTGTTTTGGCATACCGAGCCGCTGCTGTAATACCCAGTGTACTTCTGGAACATTAACTCCCAATAAAATACGAACCGTTTTATCCGGAATGCGAGTTAACTTGACGTCTGATAAGTGACTCAATTGCGACAATAATGATTCTTCGGGAATTGTCACCTTTTCAACGGGAAGAGAATCCATCACGTACGCCTGATCAACATCAACTTTGGTGCCATCATACAGAGATTGAATGACAAATGACGTAATGGCAGTTTTTGCTTGCGTGTACCATGCACTGAGGTAACGTCAACATAGGCTGGCGCACCTGACAGCCCTAATTCCTCGGCTAAGTCAGCTGTCACCAATGTCGCATCCGACCCGTTATCCAGAAGTGCATTCGTAAGAAATACTCCGTTCGGACCTACTACCCTCACTGCAATGATGGACAAGAAACTGCTACATCTTTGAGTGCTTGTCGAATTAATCTTCATTGCGTATTCACGCTGAACGGTACGATGTAAGAGCAGGTGATGTTTACCCTTACAACCATCTTTCCCACATCCAGAAGCTTGTCTGCAGTCAGCTGCTATGTGGTTTGCTTGAAAGCAGTTGAAGCAGAGTTTAGACATTCTAAGTCTGTTAATCCTTTCAGCATAAGACAGACTGCCGAACGATGTACAATTTTGTAAGGCATGTGTCATGGAGCACTGTGGGCATCGCGATGACTCAGTTGTTGAAGTGACATTCAATCGAACTCTTCGACTATTCACATGTGTCAGTGAACCAGCCTTCGTTTCACGCCCACTAGCTAAAGCACCGAAACAGCTAGTAGCCATTGAGACTTGTCTCTCCAAGAAACGAACTAAGTCCCCAAAGGTGGGCTCTCCGTCAAATCGAATGATTTCATCCACGCACTCAGCCCACTTGTAACGCAAATGTTTGGGTAAGCGCTCGACAATTAACTTCAAATTTGTCGTATTGTTTAGTTCGCTCAAGCGATTCAACTGTCCAAGAGCAAGCTCGCAATTTCACATTCGTCGTGCGAATTTTTGCAGGGAACTAATATCATTCTGGTTGATT
>JACCGJ010016459.1:0-18630 GCA_013407085.1 Atriophallophorus winterbourni | reverse complement strand
GCGATCAGGAGAACCGTGAGAAGACAAAGGCCTTGAATGTAGGCTTTATCGAACTTGGAACTAGAGTACAGGCTGTAAAACAAAGAAAGAGTTTAGTGGGGTACAATAACATATACAAACAAACATACTACATTCTTCCCGGCGCGAAAGAGTAAAGGAATTAAGCGGGGTTCGGATGTAGGTGGTGATGGCGAAAAACGGTGATTATATATATCTGAATGGATTAGGCCTCGCGATTCCGAAGTTGGTACGGACGCACACGTTGTTGCTCTATCAATATTTGATTCACATCCGGATGGGATTGTGTCGGATTTGATTCAGTTAGCTCTGCTTGACAAGGCTCCATGTCAGGCACTACATAGCCGGCGTCTGCATTATTGGAATCGGTCACGCCATTTTCTATCTGCTCGAACAATGTAGGATCAAGTTCAGGTGGGAGAGTTGAGCAATTACCGAGAGGTGCCAAATGTCTCAATGAAACCGTATCCTCTCTTCCATCAGGTAGCCGAACGATGGCATATTGTTGATTACACTCAAGTAGGTCCACTTCCTCCGCGACGGGATCGTATTTAGATGTGCGGTTATATTTTCTCAGTAGCACGGGGCCGGGAGAACTTAGCCAAGTGGGAAGGGATACGCCAGTTGTAGACTTTCGGCAGTACGAGAATATACTTTCATGAGGAGTGGCGTTAGTAGCTGTGCATAATAAGGATCGAATCGAGTGTAATGCTTGCAGGAGAACATCTTCCCAGTGACTGATTGGCAGATTCTTTGATTTTAGCGCAAGCTGAATCGTCCTCCAAAGTGTTCCATTCAGTCGTTCAACCTGTCCATTGCCTTGTGGATTGTAGCTGGTTGTGCGAATCGTTGCTATTCCCTTATCGTGTAGGAAGTTTCGAAGTTCCTGGGACATGAAAGCCGCTCCTCTGTCAGAATGTATGTATGCTGGCATGCCGAAAATCGCAAAAAGTTGGGTCAGACAATCGCTCACAACAGATGCAGTCATTTCGGAACATGAGAATGCGAAAGGAAAACGTGAGTACTCGTCAATACACGTCAGAAGATATCTGTTATTAGATTTAGATGGCAGCGGACCTTTGAAGTCAATGCTCAAGCGCTCGAAAGGTTGAGTAGCTTTAACGAGGTTGACGGGAGGAGGATTATAAAACTTCGGTTTGACTTCTGAACAACTTCGACATTGGTTGACCATTTGTTTCACGTCGGAGACAGAGTAAGGTAAATTTCTTGCCCGAATAAAATGTAACATGCGAGTAATTCCAGGATGGCACAGTGTTTCGTGAAGTTCACGCAATTTATTAATATCACATGACATGGCCGAGCAATGTCTGGAAAGAGCGTCAGCAGCAAGATTTTCATTTCCAGGACGGTAAACCACGTCATAATGGAAATCGGTTAATTCCAGACGCCAACGAAGAATTTTGTCATTCTTTATCTTGCTTTTGTGTTGAATGTCATACATGAACGCGACTGAGCGTTGATCGGTTACCAATTTGAAGTGACTGCCAATCAGATGATGCCGCCATTTCTTGACAGCTTCCACGATAGCATAGGCTTCTTTTTCCACAGCTGGATACTTGCGCTCGGCTGGAGAAAGGGTTCGGGAGAAAAAAGCAACGGGTTTCCCTTGTTGGCTCAAAATGGCCGCAATGGCTACCTCTGAAGCGTCCGTCTCGACAACCAGTCAGAGCGGCAGTCAGAGCGGCATTCTCTAATTCTAGCTTCAATGATTCGAATATGTTTAGAATATTTCTTGGAAGTGGAAAAGTTTTGTTATGGATCAGATCATGAACTTTTTCCGAGAATTTTGGTAACCATTGGGAATAATAGGCAAATAAGCCGACGATCCGCTGTTGTGACTTTAAACTATTGGGTGGTTCCAGTTCTCGAAGACATCGAAAACGTTCGGCATCTGGTCGAATAGATCCATTAGAAATTTCATAACCGAGGAGGTTTATTTTGGATGCTGCGAGAGTAGATTTGTCTGGGTTCAGAGTAATTCCGTAGGACTCGACAGCCATCATGAATCTAGATAAATTTTTGTCATGATCGGATGATGTTTTTCCACAGATAGTGACATTGTCTAAATAAGCAAAGGTGTCCCTCAGATTCGCTTCCTTTATCAGTGTATCCATGATTCGTTGAAAAACGGCGACACCGTTGGTGACCCCAAAAGGGATTCGACAAAACTGGTACAGATTTCCACAGGCCTCAAAAGCAGTATATGTTTTATCAGACGCATGAATCGGGATCTGATGATATGCACTTTTAAGATCCACGGTGCTGAACACACGGTAAGACGCGACTTTTTGTATCAGGTCATCTATACGTGGAAGCGGATAAGCATCGAGTAAAGTGAAACGATTTATTGTTTGACTATAGTCAATTACTAAACGCTTTTTGTGATTATCGTTGGAAGTAACTAGCACTTGGGATCGCCACGGTGATCGAGAAGGTTCTATGATATTTTCTTTCAAAAGTGAACGAATTTCATTTTGAATAAAAGTCTGATCTTGCGGCGAGTGGCGCCTTGACTTGATGGCGATTGGCTTGCAATCACGAGTCAAGTGTTCGAAGAGAGAAGGTGGTTCAATCTTCATGGCAGCAAGACCGCAAACGGAAAGTGTAGGTTTTTCTCCGTGAAAAGGAATTTCGACACTTTTATGTTGCCGTAAAAAGTCATGACCGAGTAGGATTTCAGCGCATAGGTCATCCAGGATAGACAACCTAACATTATGGTAACTATCAGATTGGTAATGCAGTAACACAAAACAGTGTCCTTTAGTTTGACTGGAGAAACGGGTCGAGGCCAAAGTTATATCGTGACGCGATGCAAAAATTGGTACTTTCAACTTCTGAGAAGCCGAGTGTGAAATAAAACTTTCCGAACTGCCAGTGTCAATTAAAGCTTGGAAAGAAACTCCATTAATGACAACGGGCACAATCGCAGAGGATAAGCAAGAGGGAGCAGCTGCACCCACTGAGGAAAGGATTGCACTCGCAGTCGATCGCGGGGACTTATGTGAGTACTTGGATCGACAAACTTTTTGAAAATGGCCCGTTTTACCACATTTGCGACAGACTGATTCTCTAGCGGGACATTTATTTCGGGGGTGGCGTCCGTATCCACAGAAGAAGCATGTATCACTGCTGACACTAGAAAGAACATTATGATCAGTTGAAGGTGGATTGGTCAAGGATATAGTCGGATCATTTTTAGCATCCACAAATGCACAACAATTCGGATCAGTAACGGCGTACGATAAAGAATGAGTCTGTGCAGCTTCGAGAATTTTCGCCTGCTCAATAGCCGAACGCAGATCCATTGATCTCATTTCTAGCAAACGGAGGCGTACAGTATTTGAGTGAATACCAGAAATGAAAGAAACTTGCACAGCCTGATCGCGATGCTGTTCTGCCGTGACTTCTTGAAAGTTACAATCCTTGGCCAGTGAATTGAGCTTTAGAACGAATTGGTCGATATTTTGACTGGATTCTTGTTTACACGTAAACAAACTGTGTCGGGCAAAGACTTCATTCGTTGGTTTAACATATGTTTTCTGCAAAACTGAAATGGCAGATTCGTAAGTGACACAGTCTGATATTAGACTATACACGTTCGGTGAAACATAGTTGATGAGAGTGTTTAGTTTGTCGGGTTTCAGTTCAGCAATTGAGGTCAGGAAGTTAGAGAATGTGCAATACCAGGGCGTCCAATGACGTGAGCTATCTGGTGTGTTCGGGTCAGTGTCGAATCGATTCGGTCTCAGGAAGCGATCCATTGATATTGAAAACAAGTTCGATAAATTGTAATGAGCTCAAGCGATCAGGAGAACAGTGAGAAGACAAAGGCCTTGAATGTAGGCTTTATCGAACTTGGAACTAGAGTACAGGCTGTAAAACAAAGAAAGAGTTTAGTGGGGTACAATAACATATACAAACAAACATACTACAATCATCATAAGGTTTCCGCAAGGTGTGCCCAACCCATCTCCACTTTCTTCTACTGATCTGCTGGGCGATCGGGTCCTCAGCAGCAATCTGCCACCGCCACTAAAAGAATGGATGAAGGGAAGCCTGTCGTAACCCTCTCACTAGATTTCATCCAGGCTTTCGATTCCGTAAATCACCGCCATCTAGAGATTAAGCTAGCAGCAAAAGACATACGGGGTGGTCTACTGGCTTGGATAAAGGCATTCCTTACAAGTAGGATATTCAGAGTTCGGGTAGGATCTACGCTGTCGAACCAAACGGACGTGATGAGTGGGGTACCCCAAGAGTCGGTACTCGGTCCTTTCCTATTCCCGATTTTCATTGATGATTTGTCGTCTGATTTGAAGTGCCCATGCTTCATTTTCGCGGATGATATGAAGTTCATCGGATCAACGGATGAAGATACCCTGATGCGCGAACGGGTCATAAACCTGTCAAACAAGTGGGACCTCCCACTGAACCTTAATAACAGCCAACTCTTGTCAGCACTGGTTGATAAGATTTCGGTCCAGGTGTGGGGAAATTCTCTCAGTGTTAACGCCACACAGTGTTTTAAGAATTTGGGAGTACTAGTTAGGGCCGAATTCAAATTAGAGGACCAATCCGCCGCTGCAGCTCAACGTGCTCGCAAGGTGCTTTTTCGGCTGAGATGTGTGCTATCCAACAGAAGACCCCATGTATTCCTGCCACTTAACAAGACATTAGTTCGGCCGCATTCAGAATATTGTGTCCAGGGGTGGTGCCCTTACTACAAGAAGGACATCGTTCAACTCGAAAGCGTACAGCGTCTCGCAACTCGCACGATTGAACGTCAGCGAGGGAAACCTTACGCTACCCGCCCGAAGTCCCTAGATCTTTTCTTACTATCGCGCCGTCGTTTGAGAGGCGACTTAATTGAAACCTTCAAGGTCTTGAGGGGGGTAAGTGGCGTTATAATGAACGACTTCTTTGCCTCAAGTCCCGAGCTGGGCATCTGCGGGCATTCACTCAAACTTGCTAATGAGCGATGTAGAATAGATTCCCGGACAAACGTTTTCATCCTCAGGGTGGTAAATTTCTTGAACTGGCTTCTAGAAGATCTTAAATCATGCAGTTCAAGAATGGTTTGGACCGCATCTGTGGTAAGCTATTTCCGGAATACTCCCCCTAATTACTATGCAAGATTAGGTAGTTCAACACTTCAGCGTTACCTGGTAAGTAAAGTAAATGCTAGAGTTCTGTTTTTTAATACACAACTCTTCTTTAGCTGACCTCTCACAGTACTGGTGAAGAGAAATTGCTTTTTATTTTTCCGGCATCATTCATAACTAGTTGCTTCCAAAAGACAATCCGAATAATCTCTTGTCGTCGCGATCGTCGAATATATCTAACGAAAAAACGTTTTGGCAGTGGTGGTTGCTTCTCCGAAAATTTCCACCGAAGGAAAATCTGGACGCTCGATTGACTCGTTAGCCACTTACTGTCCTGTGCAACTGAACTGAAATTGCGAAGAGGATGGTTAATCATAATTTTTTAGTTTTAATTTTTCGAAATATAGGTCTGCCTCCAATGGAAAACCTTTTGTTCGCGCGTTCTCGTAAGGGATTCAGAGCGGCAGGGTGAGATCATCTATGGGCCAGTTTGAATTACATTGATGTTTTTGACTCCATCACCTCAAACTTCTTGTATTACGTTTTCTGTTAACAGAGTTCGAGCAATAATCATGCAACTTCGTCTCAACTCCTCACTGGGTATCGACCGTATCACGCCGAAAGCATTGTGCGCAGTTGCCGACCAACTTTGCGAACCGTTCACGGCATATTTCCAAAGATTAATGGATAACTCTGAAGTCCCTACTAGTTGGAAGGAAGGTATCATCACTCCCATTTTTAAGGATGGAAGCCGTATTGATCCTACAATTTACCGTCCAGTCACCTTCTTCCAGTGCTATCCAATGTAATGGAGCGATTGTTGCCGATGAAATTACTTCTTTTGTGGATAGTTCGTATATTATCGCTGCAGAACAACATGGATTTCGTAGAGATCATTCATGTACCTCTAATTTTCTTTTAGCCAGAGACTGCTGGACTAAAGCTGCTGATGTAGGTCAGGGTGTAGACGTCATTCATTTAGATTTCTCTAAGGGATTTGACCGAGTTGACCATGCGATATTGCTAAACAAGCTGCAAGCACCAGGTATTCCGCCTATATTGCTGTTCTGGGCAGCTGCATTCCTGCGTGTTAGTTAGACCCTTTCAGAGCCCTTCCCAATTCAGTGTGGAGTACCTCAGAGGTCCGTTCTTGCCCCGCGTCTATTTTTGATGTTTATCAACGAAATTGGAGGGTACGTCGAATCACCATTTATCTTGTTTGCGGATGATATCAAGATTTGGCTAGTCATCAACTCACCCAGCGATACAAGGAAACTTCAATCCGACCTGGATTCTTTACACGCATGGTCTACGATCAACCGCTAACATTAAACACTGATAAATTCCATGCATTACGCATTCGTCTTCCTAGCTCCACTAGCTATATTCTGGGTGGCAAGATGCTCGCTGTCACAAAGCAAGATAAAGAGCTCGGGGTAATTGTACAGAATGACTTGGGCTGTTCTGCTCGGTGTAATAGTGCTTCAACCGTATGGTGTATGGTATGAAAGCACAAGCCTGATCCAGGCAAAGTGCCGCACAGTCAGAGACCGCAGGTGGGCTAAGAAACTGTCAGGTTGCCCAGGCCTAGACAGATATGAGGAAGAAAAAAGAACCGTGGCAAATAGAAACGTTGGGCTTTTAAAGCGTCTCTTTCTGTTTCTTCAGGCGTACATCAGTTCACGGATGTGCAATCGTACAGTACTTTGTGCTGTGCGGCTAACATCGTGCTAAATTGATTGGCCAGATGTAGTGAGCTGCATGCTGAAATACACTGTAGTCTCACTACCATTTCTATTTCCCCCTCTGTCTAGGCCTGGGCAACCTGACAGTATCTTAGCCCACGTGCAGTCTCTGACTGTACGGCGCTTGGTCTGAATCAGGCTTGTGCTTTCATACTATATACCATACTTTGTGCTGTGCAGCTAACACCGTGCTAAATTGATTGGCCACGGGTAGTGAGCTGCATGCTGAAACACGCTGGAGTCTCACTACCATATGTATTCAGTCCGACAGTGCGACCTCAGCACTCTCGCTCATAACGAAGGATTAGACAATTGCGTAACTGAGTTAGAGTTATGCATGCGTGTTTCCAACAAACAGCATACATCGATATCGAGGCTATCAAGTGGCGAGCAAAGGTTGCTTGTTGTTCGGTGCTAACTAAATTCCGTACATAAAATGCCGCTAATTTGATTGGTGCACGCGGGCGGAAAACACTCTGGGGGCATTCGAAGTAGGTAAAATATTCGGTGGCTAAATTCGGAGACCTCGATGAACAAGGTTCACTTCTGTCGGGGTTACACAAAGAACTACAAAACAGAAAACGTTATTAAAAACGTTTGCATGCAGTGTGAGATCATCGGAAGTTTTGTGAGCAGAGAGTGTGAGAGCACGGGATATGTAATTTTTACCTGTATTTTCATAGTTGCTTGTGGGTGTGAAACTAACCGGTTTCCCAGGCCGATGTAAGGGGTTTGCTTAAGGGGCCACAACGGAGCCTTTGGCTAAAATGCCTGAGCCACAAGGCAGTGGGTTGAGACTGAGTTTGTCTGACCTCTACCCATCAACTTTCCTGGCCGGCGTAGCTCTGCTAGCACCAAAAGACACCACCCAGTATAGCTCACTGGGTCCTTTCTCAGCGCGACGGGCTTTGATACTATCAGTTTGCGCAGGCCCTGACAAATATGAGAAAGGAAAATAGAAACGGCTTTGAGACTCAAGCGTGTTTCCTCGTGCAGCTTCCTACTGTCGGTAAATCAATTTTGCCTTGCTAGCTGCTCAGCACAGAAGTACTGTACGATTGCACATCCGTGCGGTGTTTTGCTGTAAACCAGCATCGTTCCATTTTATCATCTTCCTTGTTTTCGTCATTCGTGTTATGTTGTTGTGACGTAGCGTATTTATGTGTTATGGAATGACGATAACCCCTACCATTGCTTTGAAAATGAAATCCCCTAAACTGTTTTAGACTTCTTTAATTTCCCCCTGTTAATCCGGTCGTCTTTTTGCATTCAATGTTGATTTGGTAAATTCTCATAGCTCGGTTACGTCCTCCCTTCTGCTGATATTTCATTTTTTTCAATGCACAAACGGACACCATGATCAATCATTTTTCTTGTTTACCTTTCAAGCATACCGTATGATCTCTCGCATTGAGTAAATCATCCTTCGTTGTAAAGAGGTAACTATTATGTTCACATCTATTTTCCCGTAAGTATTCATTATGGCACGACACAGAAATGTGAGGCAGCTTGAGCATGATGGTGAGTGCGTTCCGGGTGAAAATTCATGCTCCCTTTAGATATTTCAATTTACGATGAACCATTGGCTAGCTCTGTGGATGACGACTTTGGTGTCTCACCAAATACAGGTATTTACTGTTATTATTTCACGCCCTACTTTAGCTAGTATGTTTCTCTTCGATACTTCCAAACTTCACTCTTGTGCAATACTGCAGCCGTTGCATTTATCGGCTTCTGACTTTCCAACAAATGAAAATGACCAGAATGGTAGATTATTTTTTCATTTCAATTTATTTTTAACTGATAGATCTCTCCCCAGGATTGGTGTCTGGTCGAATTCAATCTAAAGATTTCGATAGCTTCAGTCATTCTAACACAGATCATCATGAACCACAAACGGTTTTCGGGGATCTGGAAGTGGATGATTTTATCACAGACGCAGCAACACGTTTCGTTCCTCAAGGTAGTTTTCCCGTGTGTCCTATTAATTCATTTGATCAGAAAGCGTCGATTTTGTCTCAGCTGACCCAGCGACAAACAGCGTACCTGTTTCTGATGTTATGGAAGAGCTGGATTTTGAATCCCTTGGGGCGCTCACAGGCGGTTCCTTTTCACCAACACCAGCTTGTGCCACTGCTCCGAAAGTAGCCAATCAATCGAAAGCTGCTATTTTTAATGTGTTGTACATGGAAAAACTCAAATCACAATCATCACACTATCTAGAATCTCACAAAAATTTGGCATCCGTGTCGGTTTCTAGCCGTCAGACCTTTCCACAACATTTTTCTGGCCCCGATCTCATACCCAGAAGTTCTTTGGGCACTCATATGCACCATCGAAGGCTCACATTTGGGCGTGGCTCGCCAAAAACAAACAGCTTATTTTTGAAAGCGATTGCGTCAGAGCTCTTTCTCCGATCACATTCTGCTCCGTTGTGCTCGCTTTTAAACCAATCTGATAAACGCATGCTCAGTGCATTTCGCTTTGATGTTCCTGAACCATTGACTTTTGAACGTAATATGTCAAAAATTGTCAAACCGGGAAAGCTAGTATTGCCAGCTGCTCGGATGAAATCGAAAAAGATAGGTGGGCTCTTAAGAGAATTGAAACCAGTTTATTATTCATCTTTTCTACATCCAAACATACTCTCATTATGCTTTAGTTGAATACAAGCTAACATTCAAAAGTAAGCTTCATGTTTTGCAGTCTAAATGGCTGCGCGTAATCTTTGATATTATCTGGTAAATTGAGTGGAATATTAAAGCCAACTAGTAATAGTAACACAAATTTCGTGCATTAACCTAAAGCTGATTGAAGTTATGCGGCCTCAAGAACACGCAACCTCTGATTAGACGGTGTTTGATATAATTCATGATAAAATGCTAGCATGCAATGTCGATTCTCTGTTCTTTTTGCCGAGATAAGAACCAATCTCTACCGTCGTTTTTAAACCAACTCTCGAAAGTTCGCAGTCGTCTTTACCGTGGGTTATCTACCTATGTCAGTAATACCAATTGAAGTAGCCCTGTTGATTTTCCGAGTCATTTTGCTCTATAGTTCAATCTACACACATGCACTTTTTTATCCTCAACCACCGGTGGCAAATAAATTTAGCAAGGTGTTGGCACAGAAGTACTACACAAATGCGCACCAGTGTACCTTCAATGTAGGGACCGTACATTCGATGGTTGTTATTGGGCGTGCTGTAAAACGAAAAATTTGCTGAAATGCTTGAATTTTGTTTCTTGTTATTTACTTTCGTTGGACGGGAGTGCGTGGTTTGTGTAAACGTGATGATTAGGTCACATTCGTCTTAACATTCATAAGATGCTTCGTTGGTTTTCCGCTGTTTTACAAATTGTTTGCCAGGTTAATCTGTGTTTTCAATCTTGTTCTCATGTTCCCATCCGTTTACTTGACTTGGTGATGATGAGTAGCCAGCATGTTTGAACTTAACGAGGTATGTATCTGTTTTCCTCGTTACCATTTTCATTTTATTTTCGTTTCTCATACCTCTAGGCCTGGGAAACCTGACTGTATCTTAGCCCACATGTACCGTATTTTTCGGACTATAAGGTGCACATAAAAACACTAATTTGCACTAATTTGTATGTTCAGTGTGAACATACACTATTCATACATAAGGCGCACCGGAATATAAGGCTCACTGCCGATTTTTCGTACAATTTAGTGTTTTTATGTGCACCTTATAGTCCGAAAAATACGGTATTCTATAACTGCGCGGGAGATTACATGAATCAGGCATGTGTTTCTATACACAAATACAGTGATCACGATTTTGAAAGACAAATCAGCGCTTCCCACATGACCACGAACTTTAGTGTATACTACCGCTCGTTAGTACTGAAGAAGCCCGGATTATCAGTTTAGCTGATTGTGCTTTCTGGCCAACTCTATTCGAAGTTTCTTAATGAAGCTGTCTTTCTCGAAGCAGTTTCAACTTGTTTTAAGTTCTAGTATCAGCTTCCACAGTTGTCCTGACATGGAATCATTGCAACTTTTCAATTTCAGACTATTCTAGTTGTACTAAATATGCTTTGGAAAATCTGATTCTTTATATTGAATTCGTTTTTTCCTGGCGTGAGTTGGAACGGTGGATTGTAAGATTTTGACCATGATGTCCTATGACAATTCTCCAGAATCTACTTTAGTTTTTTTCATCGGAATGTTGACGAGCTCGTTTCATGTATTTAACCAGCCACTCAAGTTCAATCAACCATTCAGTCAACCTCTCAAAAGATGGACATTGGTGTTGTGGCGCGTGATTTCCCGGAGAAGTTGAAGATTACGGACGACAAACAAGAACGGCCATCAACTCGAGTGTCCTCCGTTGTTGCGGCAGCATCGCAACAGCCCTCTTCTAGTCCGATGAAACCGGTTGACCGACGTCCGTTGTTAGCCGAGTACAAAGAGCGGCGTCAAGGCTCTCAGGAAAAAGAGATTATAAATTTGATTGTTTTGGGTAGGTTCCGAAATGACGTTGGCGCAACCTGGGGTTATCTATGACCCACGTGTGTTTGGTATCAATCCCGGCTTCCTCTTGCTTTTTGTCAAATATTTGTTGTACCAAATTTTCTTATACACGAATTTATAAACTTATTACGCGCTCCTTTACACCTAGTAACGGGCAGTTTGTTCTTGTCACATCCCACATACTCTGTCTAGGCCTGGGCAACCTGACAGCATATTCACCCACGTGCAGTCTCTGACTGTGCGACACTGCTCGCTCAGACTAGTGCCTTCATACCATATAACATACGCTTTGCAATTCCCACAACTGAGTAAACAAGTTCATTTCGAACGCAACATCCGTTACGAATTTAGGTTTGAGTAACTCATGACTAATCATGATTTCAGAACTCATTTTAGAACACATACACACGCGCGGGTCATTCTAGCATACTGTTGGTATTCTCGACTGATGGCTTATCCGATGGACGAAAAGCTGAATAAATGAATGAGAACACTGAGCTAGATTTGAACTAGTTGGTGCACATTAATGTGCCGTTTGGGGCCCTTGAAATTGTTTACATTGAGACCGTATCTCATTAGCGATATTCATCGTTCAGTTCAATATCACCGGGATAAATGAAACATATCATAACACAGCTCTACGTTGTCGTAATGGTAATGGGACTCTCGGATGTTTGCAGAATATGTTGCTCAATAAACTGCGACAAACCCCACGTCGGATAGAGTCGCGGTTTAAGAGTTTTTGCGTATTTTTTTTACTAATTCTTGGATAAAATTTATGTTCACATTACGGAAGCACAACATTGCGAAGACGCTTGGTTAAACAGAAATAGTAGGTACAGAAATGTTACAACAGAGACGTTACAAATCTGTTCACTGGATGCCGGTTCATATCAGTAGCTCGTGTTTTTTATGCACGACATGAGGTAACCCGCTTTGTAGTGTGCGGCTTGTTTTACAGTCTCGGGTTAGTTTTGTAAATAGTTTGTTGCTTACGTTACTGTCATTGCACTCATACTTCTGCCTGTAGAAGCTAACCCATAAGGTTTTCGATTGTAGCCGTTTTCCATTCGAGGTGTTTCTCACCACATGCTGTCTAACGAGGACCACTGATTTTGACCTCAAGACGGTGGCTTACCCCTTCTTAACAGTTTGAACGTATGATTTTTTAGATCAGCGCGATACACTGTCCTGGTATTCGTGCGTTCACAGAACGCTTTACATTTCATTTAAGCAGTTAAACGACTAGTTGATCTCTGGGTTCTCTATTCACCGCTACTTCGTGCTTCAGGTCACGTGGACGCGGGGAAAAGCACCCTCATGGGTAATCTTCTGTGTCAGCTGGGGCATGTGTCAGGAAAACAACTCGCGAAATACCGTTGGGAGGCACAGAAACTGGGCAAAGCGTCTTTCGCCTACGCTTGGGTTCTCGATCAGACCTCGGAAGAACGAACACGTGGGGTCACCATGGATATCGCGCAAACTTCCTTCGAAACCAAAACAAAACGTGTAAGTGGTGTATCATCGTTATTCCTATCATTTTTTCGAATTATTCTCTTTCAGTTAGATTGATTCACTTCGTCTTAGGGCCCAACAATCGCGAGTTTAAGCATCCAACTTGGCTTTATTTTGATTCTTTGGAAATTTAATCATCCTTTGTCTATCTAAAAATGCATATCCCATAAGGCATACAGTTGTCTTATTTCTTATTAGGCATTTTGAGCCCATAGGGCAAGTATATATATCCGGTTTTATTATCACGTTGCGGTAGCGTTCACACGCTGTTTTATATATTTATTCGACTATTTTTGGTACTCATTTACATTCATCCGTGGGTTTTGAACCACGAACCTCTCGGTTAAGAAGCGCGCCTCTGTTTCCAATATGCCACTTTGAAGTTCAACAGTACACCCTGGGATTATCCACTACGTTGACTCGTAATCATCTGGCAGGTAAAAGGGTATCGTCATCCGGTATCACATCGTTGCCCAGTAGGTTCCACTTGGTTGTGCGGTGGCTAGAAAAGCCGAGCGATGGCGGGGACATCACGTTGTACCGAAATTCCTGACAAGATGTATGAATGTTTATATTTGTGACTACTCATCCGTGCCAAGCCCATCGAACTATTCACAAAGTTGATCACGACTGTCCATAATGGAAGCACTGGACTCGAGTTTCGCTCTCATTTGAGCTCATCAGCAGTGCATATTCACCGCTTCGGGGGGCGGGATTCGAACCCCCGGCCATCACCATTGCAGTCCCACGCCTTAACGACTTGGGCTACCGTCCACCGTTTGACCGATCGCAATTAAGCGTTTATGAACTGTTCGCCAGACTGGCACATTTGAGTAGCTTTGTTTGCCCGACCACTTCAGAAGGAGCCAGCAATATCTATTGTGGTCGCCCAACCGAACAGATCTCCGTGTCTGGTCTTCCCATCAGATACAGTGTAAGCTAACACCGATTAAATCTGACGGGCATTGTTGTTTTAAGCGGTATTTGGAGAATAAGTTGTTTATATTTGTGACTACTCATCCGTGCCAAGCCCATCGAACTATTCACCAAGTTGATCACGACATGATTACATGTTGGACTAGTAGTCTAGATGTGCATTTGCGTAGTACTTTTGGACTTTGTAGATAAAATCGTGCTAAATTGATTTGCCGCCGGTAGCGATCTGCATGCGGAAACACGCTGGAGTCTCACTGTCAGGTAAACTTGATATTGTTATGTGGCTCTGTTTATGGATGTATGTGTATATGTAGGTAGGTAGGTATGTGTGTCTATACTTATTGTGTATTTATATCTGTATTGTGATGTACATCCATGGTCGACATCGACCGAAGGAGGCCAACACACATCTGTATCAAAGCACAAGCCTGATCCAGGCAGAGAGCCGTAAAATCAGACTGCCCATAAGCTAAATTACTGTCAGGTTGCCCGGTGTGATTCCACATGTAGCCCAGAGCCTGGCAGAAGCTGGGAGAAACGACCCGGTGGCCAGTCCACGATGTGGCTCGTTGGGATGAAGAAACTCATCGTAGCGCTAGGCTCAGTTGGGCGTATTCGTTTGCCTGGATGGGGTCAAAAAGCTCCACCTAATAGTTGGCTGGAAACCTTACGAGATATGGCTACAAACCGAAGTCAGTGACGCCAGTGTATTTTATTGTGTCATAATTTTTAAATCCGGTATTATTTGATGAAAAAACATAAAAACAAAACAAAAATCGCATACAATGAAACTACGAAAACAAGCTGTTTTTTGCGCATTTTCTTTTGTATATCCCGCTTGCCTGCTTTCAGTTTTTCACGCGCTTGGTTAATGCCTTTCCTGCTTCATATCGCTCGGCACTTTGTCTGGCTCCAGATTTGTGCTTCATGATGATGATGTTGATAATCTAGTTCACTATCGGTGACAAATCATTTTAGCACGGTGTTAGTGGCACAGCACAGAGGCAATGAAGCAACGGTTGCACATCAGTGCAGCGTGTTCCAATGCCAGGTTGATAAGATCTCTCGGTCTTAATTTTGTCATTTATCCTTGCTACGACGACATCATTGCTCCTACCTTTAACCAATACTTTCGAGGCCAATCTTCACAGATCATCGTGATACCGGTTTGTGGGGACTGTAAACTGTTGAATTGAGCCAGTTTACTCGTAATATATAACAATATAGCTATAGAGAAGATTTTTACATTAGGATGTGCATGTTGTTCAGGTCGAGCTTGATAGCTGTCGACTGATTGCCATCATCATTGAAGCTACTTTGATGGTGACTTGAGGTTCTGGCTCTTGGAATTTTATGGTCTGTCTCTAATTCATCTCTCTCTCTCGGATTCTTCTCCTCTAGTCTTTACCGTCTGATTCGTCATTCGTAGTTTAGGTTGGATACTGAGATTGTTTTATTTCAGTTATCGACGTGTCATCCCATTGGTTACAATAGGTATCAAAGTGGCGCTACAATTTCCTTCACACCATCGCTGCGTTTGTTTTCCTTTTCAGACCTTCGTGACCCATTGCGTCGGTACTTTTCTCGCTGGTTTCTTAACAACGAAACTGTGAATTTGATATGATTTCACTCACTGAAAGGGTGCTAAGCTGTTGAAAGTATTTTTTGCTACCCATTTTACATCGGGAAATGGTGGGATGTGGGTTAACACAAAACTGATCAATGTAGATTGTTACTCACATAGAATCTAAGTGTAGGGGTTATGAGCAACAGCCATTGTCGTATATTTCTTTAACTCGCGATGCTCGAAGCAGCACGACAACCTCAAACAAAAGGTAATATCGGGTGGAGGTAAGAGTTTAAACCGAGGAACTCCACCAGTTACCATAGTAATGAGTGTGAAAATAACGCGGGTGAGAAAAAATAACGGAGTGCTGGTGATGATGATGATGAAGGGACCAACAGTTTGATGTTCTTGTAGTTTTCGACGCTGCTGCTGCTTTCGATCGTTTAGTTTGAAGATGGCATCATCACCTGAAAAATGATGATTATGATGACGAAAACATGTGGCAAAAATTGGATGCACAAAACTTTGTGAATAATCGACTATTCAAATGACCATCTCTTACTCACATTTTATCGGACTTATGTTCCCAATTATCGCTTATACCCGTTTTACACCTAGTTTTGTTCATGAAATGTACACTTTTGACGAGGTTCGAACCTAGACCCTTTCGATTGAACATCAGACATCCAACGGGTTTCGCTATCCGTATTTTTCCTTGAAACTGTATAACTGAGAATGATTACATGTGACGAATTTGTTTCCTTTCAAGTTATTGTTTTCACTTCAACTCTTTTTTCATTCAGATCGCTCTGATGGACGCTCCGGGTCATAAGGATTTTGTTCCACGAGTTATCGGCGGTGCTTTCCAAGCGGACGTTGCCCTACTCGTGATCAACGCAACCACCGGAGAGTTTGAGACTGGTTTCAGTGGTGGTGGCCAGACCAGAGAGCACACGCGGTTGGCTCGTTTGCTCGGCGTTTCTCGTCTGGTTGTGGTGGTGAATAAAATGGACACGGTTGATTGGGCGCAAGATCGATTCGAAGATATCCGCACTCAGTTGATGCGGTTTTTGAAATCGCTCAGTCTGACTGAAGTCATATTCTGTCCGGTTTCCGGATTGAGTGGTGTCAACCTTTTACCGCGCGACGCGTCTGCGAACGCTTCCAAGGATATCGACGCGGAAGGTTGGGAAAAATTATCCGTTTGGTATAACGGACCCAGTCTGATAGAAATCATTGACAACCTTCCACCTCCGGAACGCGTGGTCGACGATTCGTTTCGTTTCGTCGTGACCGACATCTTCAAACCGGTCGGTCTTGGAGTCCCTGCGGTAGCCGGGCGCGTTATTTCCGGTGGCGTTTCCGCTGGTGTAAATCAAGCTACGAGCCGTATTGTGTGCCAGCCAAGTGGTGAACCTGCTACGGTCAAAGCTATACGATCATTGTGCGCAAGCCGGGCTGGTTCTGAGATCACCGAGTGTGAGTCTACGCGTCTTTTTACCACCTTTTTACTGTTCGATTTTTGTTTTCATAGATGTTACAGTCGTGATGGTGATTTTTGTCCTCACAGCTGACGCGAACCTATTGGATCAATCTGTGAAATATGCGTTTGCCGGGGATCAAGTGGCGTTGGTTCTCCAAGGAGTGGATCCTTTCCAATCGTTGACATGTGGAGACTTGATCACTGACCCAGACACCCCGGTCCCTAAAGCTAGTCGAATTCACGCCAAGATATTACTCTTCGCTGTGCCACAACCAATCACCAGAGGATCCCCGGTAGGTTGTCTGTGTACTTTTACTTTTGTGCGACTATCTCCTCCTAGAGGATGAGTCGGCTTCAATGAAGGGTCTTGGGAATTTGGGTACAAAGCGGCGTCCCCAGCACCACTCGGCGTTTGTTTGAGTCAGCTTCTCTAGCCTTTGCACAACCAAGTGCAACCCGCAAGGCAGCAGGGAGTTGCGAGAAAGAGATGGTGTGCACCAACTAACAGTCTGACAGACTCTGTTTCAGATTTTTCCTTAGGGTTTTCTCCCGAAGCCGTTCCCACGATCGGGTATCCCGCAAGGCAGCGGAGATTGAAAATCAGGGTTTTCTTTCCCTTAGATGAAATGCCCTCCCAGGCTAACGAGCTTCATCTGCCCGAAGCAAAGTGGTTTTCAGGCGCCAGTCACTCGCCCTCGCCCCTTCTCCTGTTGGTGGAAGCAGTTCCGCCGGGCTCGGGGAGCCATTCATGCAGGCCAGAAGCTGGACTTGATTGTCAGAGGCTATTTGAGACGCGCGCCTTATGGGAGCATTTTATAAACAGTGGGAGCTTATCCCCACTGCCACCCCCGGTTATGACAACCTTTGGAACCAGGTCGTCTCTGTGTGTGTTTTATTTCCTGATGGTGTATTTCTTGTTAAACTCGTCAGTTAAAGATGATCGACTGCGGTATCGTCTTCACAGTTATAACATGTGACCAGTTTCGCAAAAGCAATTACACGGATGGAAATAGCTGTTTTGCACTTCACCACGTAAAGTGGTGTTCGAATGACTTTCAGTGGCAACAGCGTCTGTAATTTTTCTCGATTGCTACTACCTAATCAATGTTGTCTGGCATTTTTGGTGCAATGGTAAGCTATATCTCTCTCTCTGCTTTTAATGTGCCATGTACATTCAATGTGGTTTTGCGCATTTTCACATAATACGAAAAATATTAACACATTCTGGTGCAGCAGCATCTGTTTTATTCTGCTTTCGTTAAAGAGTTCAATGTTGCTAACGCGATATGGCAATAGCCCGTCCATGTTAGCTGTCTAGCCTGCCAAGTTAAGATCTTATCAGCGCTATTATCGAAGCTTGCAAGTCATACACCCGTGAAAAATTCATTACAACAGAAGACCATCGTGTTAGATTCATTGCGACCGGTAATCACCAGCATGCGAGAACCCCTTTCTCATATATCTTTCCAAGCCATGATGAGATTATCATCTTTCGTATAGTTACGTCCATTATGGTGCGGCACTTTATCGGATCTCAAGATTGTGATTTGCTCCCTACATGCAAACTGGTCGCTGTTGTCACTATTCTTACTTTTGTTTCGACCTGGCCTACATAAAACATGCCTGGCTTTGTGGCATCTACTTGGGGAGGCATCTAAGATCACTAATTTGGGTTACTCGCTCCCTTTTTGTCGGTCACCTTTCCACAGGAATATGCTAGCTGCATGTACACGATTGTTATTGGCCTTT
>JACCGJ010016458.1:0-21501 GCA_013407085.1 Atriophallophorus winterbourni | reverse complement strand
TCATGCAACATGCATTAACTCTCACCTTTCGGTGAGGAGAACTCTCCTATCTTCCATTCAAAGGTACACACAACAGTGCTCCCTATGAATCACTACTGGTAGTGTCGGGTGTGTTCAAGCACATCCGAAGCAATCTGGGCATTCGTTTCGACTTGGTTGACTATTGTACTGTGATACTGATACTAATATAACGTCACTGCTTGGCCTGGAATCACTTTGTGTCAAGTTGTTAAGAACCACAACCAACCACGTATTAGAAATAATGTTTATTTTCTATTTGAACATTGTGGTTATTTGTAACTACCGTTTTTAACACTGCTATTCAAGCATACTTTTATATACCACTTTGCCAATACTTCAAGGCTCTCTTAATCCGATCGTACTGTTTCCATCCGATTGTAGCAAACAACCAGAAACCCGTTGTGGTGTACGTCTGGACGCGAATGTGGCCATGGAACTTTAAACGTCACTAAACTTTTACCTTTATATCAATATAGTCAATAGTTAATTGTTTGTTGTGGTAAAAATAGCTGCAAGCTTAAAAATAACCACAGGATATTGTACATAATGGGTCGAAATTAAAAGTGATTGTTATGGACGGGGATAATGGGTGCGTTCTTGGACAGTTAAAAGGTTGGGGTTCAAGCCAAAAGCTTGTAGGGTAACCACACGACAATGTTCAAAATATGGGTCCGTGGAAGTTTGGGCAGTTTCGAAGGAATGTGAACGCGAATATACGCTGGAAAGAAAAGAAGGGTGCAGTATCAATGAGTACAAATATGAATGAAGTTAAAAATTGCGCAGTATATTGAAAAAGTGGAGATCAAGGCGCTCCTTAAAAATGCTAAGAGAGGGGGCGGAAATAACTGATGGGGGTAGGAGTTCCAGGTGCGAGGGACTCGAAGCGCGAAAAAATTGCTTCGGCATTCAAGTCGGCTGTACTGATGGGATAACTTGAGGTGGTGTCCGCGATTCCCGGAAGGTGGGGCCAACGACAGCATCCCGCTGCACGGGTGTCCATCCTCCGTCAAAATGCGGTAAGTCAAAATCATATCGCCGCGAATGCGACGGTACTTGGTGGAGAAGAGATTAAGCACTTGGAGTCGAGCTTCGTAGCTCGTGTAACGCAAACCCTTGACTAACTTCGTAGCTCGTCGTTGGGGCTGCTCCATGATGTGTTGATCGCGCTTTAACCATGGATTCCAGACGGAAGCTGCATATTCCAAGTGTGGTCGAACATACGCATTCAATAGGTGCTTGAAAAGCCGGGGGTCAAACGAACCGAACGCTCTTCTGAGAAGTCCAACATTCCGGTTCGCCAAGGTGGATGCCTGGGCGCACTGAGCAGAACAACCCAGATCGTCTTGCGTCAACACGCCGAGGTCTTTCTCCTGCTTGCAGAACTGTAAGCGAGTTCCACCTAGAGAGTACACGGGATCTCCTCGCCGACGCACCAATAGTACGCGACATTTGTCGGTGTTGAACGGGAGATTATTACAAGCGGCCCAGCACTGTAATGAGGTGAGGTCCGACTGTAGATCTCTGTTGTCCGTGGGTGAGCGGATGACGCGCCATAATTTTATGTCATCGGCAAATAGAAGGAGTGGAGATGTCACATATTTTGTAATATCGTTGATAAACAACAAAAACAAACGCGGACCAAGAACGGATCCTTGGGGTACGCCGCAGTAAACTGGGAAAGGTTCGGAGAGCTCATCCCTGACTCGTACACGCAGAGATCTGGGACCAAGAAATGCTGCCATCCATGTTAACAGCGGAGGTCCTATTCCAATTGCTCGTAATTTCTCAAGGAGTATCGCATGATCAACTCTGTCGAACGCCTTGGAGAAGTCTAAATATATGACGTCTACACCATACCCTTCATCAGCGGCTTTGGTCCAATGGTCCTTGGCGAGTAGTAAGTTAGAAGTGCAAGATCGACTCCGCCTAAAACCATGCTGCCCCGCTGTGAGTACATTCGAGCGCTCCATCACAGTCATGATGTGATCGGCGATAATCGATTCCATCACCTTCGAGAGGACAGGAAGCAACGTGACCGGGCGATAATTTGCTGGGTCACTGCGGTTGCCACTTTTAAAAAGTGGGGTGATGATTCCGTCTTTCCAGCCATCTGGGACTTCGGAGGCATCCAATAAACGCTGGAAGTAGTGAGCTAGAGGTTCAGAAAGCTGATCGGCAACCGCCTGCAATGCTTTCGGTGTAATGCCGTCGATTCCCGGGGACGAGTTGGTGCGCAGTTGCAAAATTTTGTTTCGGACGGCCGAAGGGGTAAAATCAACACTTGAAATAAGAAAAGAGGATGAAAAAGGAGGAAGAGAGATATGAGGAGACACCGAAGATCCTTGAAATATTGGCATATAATGTTCCTTCAAAGCATTTGCAGCTTCCTTTGTGGTAGTCGTGTTGCCGTGCTTGGTGGTAAGCGAAGGGATACCAGTACGAACTTTCTGTTTGTTGTTGATAAACTGGTAGAGTAACTTTTTATTATCTAAAAATTTAGCAGTGAGCTTAGTTTGGCTAGATAACTTGTCGTGACGCAGTAATGCTGTGCAATGATTTCGAAGCATGCGGTATTGGTCCCAATCGGAGTGAGCTCGACTTACTCTAAAGTTTTGCCAGGCCTCGTTCCTGCGGTGTATCCACTTTCTGGTTCTGCTGCGGATGTATGACTTAGATCCTTTAGGTCTAGTCGGCACGGAAAATGAACAACGAGCTTGCAGTAATTGCCATCTAGTGACGAACTCGGACCAGGTGTCGGTAGACGCACCGATGTGCAAAAAATCGAAGTTATTTGCAGCTACAGTATCTTGGAAAGCTTTGTAGTCGGTGACGGTCCGAAGAGGTACAATCTCGTCAACGGGATAGTCAGCGTAGCAAACGAAATTGAAATTCAAAACTACGTGGTCGCTTTTTCCAAGAGGAGATCCGTATGTCACTTCCTCAATCATTAATTCTTCATTTGTTAGTATAAGATCGAGTCGAGAGGGTGTATCATTACCTCGAAACCGGGTTGGTTCGTGTACGTGATTATATAATGGATGGCTTACCATTAGGTTCTCAATGCATGTTGCAAAAGTACTGCGTTCGGATGCGGCGGCAAGCTCGGTGATGTTGAAGTCACCCATTAGTAGCGCGTGGGTATGCTGCAATGATAAGGCGAGACGTATGGATAACATCAGTTCTTGATCGGAGGTTAGCAGAGCATTTGGCGGACGATAGATAACGGCAACGAGAGCAGAGTCATTGTTTTTGAGCTGCATACGACACCACAGCGAGTCTACGGAATGCAGACGGGCATCACCTAGTAAATCACATCTAAGCAAAGATTTGTAGTAAAGGACAACCCCGCCACCTTTTGTACGGCGGTCATTTCTCAGAATCGACATACCGGGAAGAGCAATTTCGGCGTCAGGTACGGCAGAAGATAACCACGTTTCGGTCAGAGCAATTAAATCGAAACTTCTAACAGCGTGCTGCATTCGAAGCTCAGATAACTTGCTGAGTAGACCCTGAACATTGGTGTACAAGCATTACAAACCTTCTCGTGATAGATAAGAAGCGTCGGTTGTATGAATTCCTACTGGGCCGATCCTGTATGGATCGGCTGGAAGACGTTTTTTGCTGTTGGACAAATGATAGGGTGAACGGGTAGGGTCGGGAAGGAAGGGAGTGCTGTTTCGCGCGGTTTTTTAAAGTTTTGTCTGTCGATAGCTGAACGAAGACGAATTTCAGAAGGTGCAAATTTTCTGAATTGATACCAACTTTGCAGAGCATCTGATACCATTGCCTCAGATTGGAACGTGACTTTAAGTATACGGGGACCATCTCCTTTATAATTTGCAGACAAGGGTATGCGCTTCACGCCGGTAGTCAACGTGGAATTAACTTTGATTTGTTGCTGGATGAATCGCCATTGTTCGCAGTCGTGAGTTGCATTTTTGTTATCCTCTAGGTCGTTTAGTTCCGGAACGCCGTGTACGAAAATGCTTTTCCGGTCGTTATCCAGCCTCCAATCGTAGTTTTTATCCTTTTTCGCTTGACGCTCCGCCCACGAAACGTCGGGGAATATGCGAATAGGTGAAACGCCCCGTAGCGCGTGCGCGGAAAGCAATACAGATTCAGCATCTGCCACAGATTTCAATGTGATACGCAAGAGTCTGGGTTCCCCAATATGTGGTGACTTAGGGTTCCTAGTTAAACGAACGACGCTCTCGGGAGT
This sequence comes from Atriophallophorus winterbourni, assembly GCA_013407085.1. Classification (NCBI taxonomy): domain Eukaryota; kingdom Metazoa; phylum Platyhelminthes; class Trematoda; order Plagiorchiida; family Microphallidae; genus Atriophallophorus; species Atriophallophorus winterbourni. The sequence goes on along the minus strand of JACCGJ010016458.1, from coordinate 17,261 downwards.
TGCAGTAACTGACATGGACTGGCACAGGTGCTGCCATTGCTGAATATCTGCCGCCTGTCGCAACTTGAAACATGGGGAGGTGAGCTCGGGCACATTCGTGCAAATAACAGTAAGAGTCTGAACACCGCGGGGGTTAGTAGATTTCGAACGTTCATTGGGAACTTCGGATACGAATTTTTAAGGTTGTTTAACATTTTTTTACATTTTTTGCAACGGATTGCCAGTCGGTCTGCGGCAGTGATTCTCCGTCAATGCAATTTGTAGAAACGTCTGGGACTGTTAAACGGGCGTTCGTGCAGCGCTTCTTGGTGGAAGTGGTGCTTTCGCCAATGTTATTAGACACCAGTGAAATCGATGGTTCCACGATCGAGTAACTTGCAGAGCGCACTCGTTCAGGTGGAATGGCCGTAATAGTTTGCAACTTTTCGCGAGCTAGTTTATCACGTCGGTGTCGCGCGCAACAAGCGACACACAGAAAGTGTACACGGTCTGACTGGTGTTTTTGTATCACCTTGTACATTTCCAGGTAGATTTGTGGTGTCGTTATGCCGATCATACATTCGTCATCATAAACGCGACATATTGGAAGCATTCCATAGTTACCTTAACAACTTGGATCCCAAAATCCAAATTACAGAGGAGATTGAGTTGACAGAAGGGATACTTCTATTCTTACGATACGCATCGGCGCACCCCAAAAAGTATTTAACTCAGTAGCGAAATCGCTCTTCTACAAAGTTGAACACTTTTGCAGCAATGCCACCGATAAAAAGCGAACCTATCATAAAGCTAGTCGTCGGCTTGCTGATCATGGTTACCCTAAGAGACTAATTAAATCGTTAGCAGATGTTGAATCCGTTCTTCTATCGGCTTACATGCTTCGAAACATCTCGTCCCCCATCCGTATATTCCCCGATATATCATGGGCAGATAGGCAAGCGAAAAAGCAAGAGAATTACGATTGGAAACACGAAAGTGACAAAAAAAGCATCTTTGTTCATGGCGTTCCTGAACTGAATGATAGTGATGCTAACAAAAACACCACTCATGATTGCGAACAGTGGCGCTTCTTACAGCAATTGAGTAAAATTACCGATACCTTAACTACTTCCCTGAAGCGTTTGCCAGCTTCTCCCAGCTACCAAGGATCTGGTCCTCGCATACTTAAGGTCACCTTTCAATCTGAATCTATGGTGAATGACGCTTTGCAACAATGGTATCGACAAAGGCATTGTGCTCCAGCAGAAGTTCGTCTTCGCTCGGCCCTGGAAAAGCGGATTAACAGTAAACCGCGATTGACGCCACCGCTTCCATTAACCGAAACGAATATGGTGCAGACGGACTCGACGAACCAAAAAAACTCACAAGAGCCGATCCAAACGGGATCGGCGGTCTAGATATTCGTATAAATGATGCTGCTCCTAACCTTACGCGTGAGGGCTTGAACTGTCTCTACACGAACGCGCAGGGTTTACTCAGCAAACTTGCAGAACTTCGCTTGAGGCATGCTGCTCGTCATTTTGACATAATAGCTGTATCCGAAACGTGGCTAAGCTCTTCGATCACTGATGCCGAGGTTTCTCTCACTGATATGTCCATTCTCAGGAACGATCGTCCAACTAAAGGGGGCGGTGTTCTTCTATACTATAATTCACGTCTTTCTTGTGAGGTTCTCCCGCAAGAGCAACTTAGCGTGGTGGACTCACTTTGGTGTCGCTTGCAACTTAAAAATAGGGACTGTGCAATTGTTGCGGTAATATATCGTCCACCGAATACTCAACGCCTCATTGATGATGTCATTATTGCATCCATTCGCTTCGCCTTATCACTACCCCACTCGCACGCATTGCTGATGGGGGATTTTAACTCCTGAAGTCGTCGGCGAACCCAGCCCAAATACGTTTGCTGCGGATCTGGATGATTTCATCAGCAGTCATCCTTTGTACAACCACGTTAATGTTGCTACACGCTTTCGGAGTGGCGATTGTCCATCTTTACTCGATCTAGTGCTGACTAACGAGGAACTGATGGTAGAAGAAATTCATTATGAACCGCCCTTAGGGAAGAGCGACCACGTCGTCCTGACATTTTTTTCGTTTCTTACGCCGAATTCCTTGACGAGGAGGTACCCCTGTTACGGGTAGTTACGGACTACAAGGCGTTTCAAGAAATTGTCACTGCTAACAATTTCAACTTCATGTTAAATGGCGATCCTGAGCTCACCTGGTCCAGATTTGTCTCCCAGTGGCACTGTCTACTGCAACAATCATCGACTTCCAAAACAGACAAACGACGTATCCTACGTACTTTCATTCGTAGTAGAACTCGTAAGTGGATCTGCTGCAGAAACGCTGCTTGGAGTAAGTTCCGATCGGAAGAGTGTGTGCGAAATTGGGAAGCATATCGACAATTACGCAACCACTGTACGTCTCTAGTGCGTCAAGATAAGCTGGATTACCATAACAAGTTAACTGCACGGTTTCTGAACAACCGAAAACTGCTATACCGTCATATAAATGACAAAAGAAAAGTGAAAACTGGAATCCCCCCACTGAAAATTGAAGGCGGCTCCACATCGACTTCTATGGAAGCCGCAAATACACTGAAGGATCACTACATGCCGGTATTCCAGAATTGCCAACCATCTTCGTTGAATATCACCCCACCCCCACCTAGACTCTCTACTATTCTGTTCACCGCTGAACGTGTATATAAAAAGATCATGCAGCTCCGTGAAAATTCATCACCTGGAGTAGACCGGATTACACCGAAAGCATTGCGTGCGGTTGCTGTGCAACTTTGTGAACCACTTTCCATGTACTTCCAACGTCTGTTCGATATCTCCCATGTTCCCGAAGATTGGAAACAGGGGATCATAACCCCGATATATAAAGGTGGAAACCGCAGTGATCCTGCAAATTACCGCCCAGTCACTCTGCTCCCTGTGCTTTCCAAAGTAATGGAATCTATTGTATCCGATGATTTGATGGCTTTTATGGAGAACACGAATGCTGTCGCCATCGAACAACATGGGTTTCGCCGCGGACACTCCTGTACAACAAACTTGCTTCTGGCGCGGGACAGCTGGACCAAGGCTGTTGATGCGGGCCATGGTGTCGACGTTATATACTTGGATTTCTCCAAAGCTTTTGACCGTGTTAACCATGCTATTTTACTGCAAAAGCTTGGCCTACTTGGAATTGGTAACCCACTTTTGTCTTGGTTAGCCGAATTCCTCCGCTCCAGGACACTCCGCGTTCGCGTCAGACAATCGCTCTCCGATTGTTTTTCAATACAATGCGGATTACCCCAGGGCTCTGTACTCGGTCCGCGTCTGTTCTTGATGTTCATCAACGACATTGGAGCATGTGTGAACTCGCCGTTTCTGATGTTCGCAGATGATATCAAGCTATGGCGCATCCTCTCTTCCTCGAATGATTGTGATGACCTGCAAGCCGATCTTACCTCACTTAATAACTGGGCAACGTCGAACCAGCTCCTTTCAACCCACGAAAATGCCGATCTCTCCGCATCCGTCACTCTGGCGAACCTAGTTACAAGCTAGGGAACACCGAACTTTCGGTGAGTATGCTAGAAAAGGACCTCGGCGTATTGGTTCAAAGTGATCTTGGGTGCTCAGCCCAATGTTCCCTCGCATCATCAGTCGCCAATCGCAACGTAGGGCTCCTCAAAAGGGTATTCGGGTCTTTTGACCGCCGCCTCTTTTCCTCGCTCCTACACGCGTACATCAGACCCCACCTGGAATATGCGGTATCCGTTTGGTCTCCATGGCTAAAGCGTGACCATCACGTCCTAGAGCAGGCTCAACGGAGGTTCACAAAGCTCGTCAAAGGACTCAGTTTACTGAACTATGAGGACCGCCTCCAGCAACTCAACGTGTTCCCGATCAGTTACCGTCGGACAAAACCAAGACTCCCAACTTGCTGTGTTAGAAAAAATCGAGCCATCGATGTCTCAGAACAAGATCTTGTTCCTAAACCACGTTGATGTTTTGCTGGTTACATTTATTTTCGCCAAGGATATCATAAAATGTTTGTACATTCTCACAAAAATTAATGGATTTCTACAGCTTCAGCCTATATGATGACTGTCATGATTCCTGTTTGTTTGTTGTATACTTTCTGTATTCCTTTAACTGAACTCTTCTTATTTACATTTCAGCTATGGTATACGTCTTCTTTTCTTTTCTTTTGTGTGACTATCTCCTCCTGGAGGATGAGTCGGCTTCAATGAAGGGTCTTGGGAATTTGGGAACAAAGCGACGTCCCCACCACCACTCGGTGTTTGTTGGAGTTAGCTTCTCTAGTATTTGCACAACCAAGTGCAACCTGCATAGCTGAAAGAAGTAGTCAGAAAGAGGTGGTGTGCACCAACTAACCTTCTACGAGACTGCTGCAGATTTTCCCTCGGGGTTTTACCCCGAAGCCTTTCCTGCGATCGGGTATCCCGTAAAGCATTGGAGGTTTAAAATCATGGTTTTCCTTTCCTTAGATGAAGCGCCCTCCCGGGCTAACGAGCTCCATCTGCCCGAAGCAAACTGGTTTTCAGGCGCCAGTCACTCGCCCTCGCCCCTTCTCCTGTTGGTAGAAGCAGTTCCACCGGGCTCGAGGAGCCACTCGTGCAGGACAGAAGCCGGACTTGGTTGTCAGAGGCTATTTGAGTTGCGCGTCATATGAGAGCATTTTATGGACTGTGGGAGCTTATCCCCACTGCCACCTCCGGTTATGACAACCATTGGTACACGTGTTATTAGATTAGTAACTCGTTGCTTACTCCAATCAAACCTGACTTCCTTCTCAACTCAATTCGGATCGTATATAGAACATTACAAAGACATAAGTGTAATTTTCGCTACGCACAAACGTTTGTTTTCGAAAGAAACTATGTTGTCCTACACAAAATTAGTTTTTATCGAATACCGCGGCTCTCGTTACAACAGCCAGGATGGAAATTACTTGACAGTTTTCACTGCAGACTGATGTAAAAATGACTTATTTCTTTTGTGGTACAATTTTTCACAACAAAAATTTACGCAGCTCATGATAACTTCATTTATCTTTAACTATTGCTCACTTGACACCCATAATAATACGTAATTAGTAATGACAGACAGGATGAACTAGCATTATTTAGGCGGCCCGTTCTGATTTAATGAGTATTTCGTTGAGCACCTTACACGCTTGATTAAGATAAATTTGAATTTGTAGAATTCAGTTCCAGCGCATTGTGATTTTTCGGTCATAATACTTTCGATCATTACATGCTAACTCCGCTTCGTGTGTTTTCAGTGATCTTACGATTTTACAATGGAATTTGTACATTGGAAACAATGGAATTTGCTGCATGCTGTATACCCAGAAAGTAAGACTTTCCTGTGAGTACCAACTTCCTGTGAAGATGATCTACTTGGAAAATTGCTAGCCATAATAAGTACGGCTCCTTTATTTATCGCGGTTAGCTTGTTCACACTGGTTGTGTTTCGGAGAGATCTGCAAACGGTAAGTAGACTCACGTAAGCAACTTCCAGATATGTTTTTTCTCCGGTTTACTAATCAACGAACTGGTGAACACAATAATTAAGCGATGGATAAAACAGGCCAGACCAGCTGTACCATGTAATTATTTTTGTTCCCTTTATTATCAGATCAACCCAAGCAGTCGACCTATGGGATGCCTTCTAGTCATGCCCAATTTGTCGCATTTTTCTGTGTTTATTCTTGTTTGTTCATTCTGCTTCGGTAAATAGTCCCAACTTTACGAATATTTATAACCAGGTTATCACGGCGGACATCTAGGCCGATTTACCGGTCTTCGTTGATAATTTTGTGTCTTCTCATGGGATTTTTAACCTGTTGGAGCAGGTATGCATGTGTGAATCAGCAATATTTTCCAGAACTTACCTACTTTATCACACATACACGCAAGTTCTGATTGGACTATTGATCGGATCAATATTTGGCCTAACGTGGTATTTCATAGTGAACAAACGATTGACACGTTTATTTCCAAGCATTTGTGATTCGTAAGTTGACTTGCAGAGAACATCATGCGGATTAATTTTCACCATATTATTCATCTTGCTATGTTTTGAACATCAGTAATTTTAGCGGACATTCACGGTATAGCGGTTTTGTTGATATTGTCGTGCGTATAAAATCGCAAGCTCGGAGTTGAGCAAAATCCTAATACACTCAGCGTGCCTAGGTCTAGACGCGAGGTGAACAAACTACAAGCGTTACGTTGAGTAGAATTTATGGTGTCAAATCTTGCTATATTCAGTGAAACGATAAGATCTTCGTATCTTCCAAATGATTGTTGACGCAAGAAAATGAGTTTCTTCGCGTACGAGTTTTTGCACACGAATTGATGAGAAACTGCCCAGTACATCTATTCTGCACAAGTAATACTTCGCTAAAGCGATTACAGACGGCAACTTTGAGCTTGTTAAATATGTGGAACAAGTTCATGACTGACCGCCTTGAAGCTAGTGTAAAGCAGTGGGTGCAACATAAACAATGCTGATAGACCGGTTACCGCTTTGAACGTTGTAAGGTTGGCTTCTATTGATACTACTGCCAAATGAGGCATTGTAGTCATACAGAGCACCGAGCAAGGAAAATCGACTGTCGTCATGTGGGGGATAATATTAGAATCATAAACTAACAGTTTGCCGTCTGTCGGTTAAGCGATATAATAGTTGAATAATTGTCATTAGTATAGTTTGTGCTGTCTTATGTTCCTGTGACCCCAAACCATCTTCAAAGGCACTAATTTCGATGTTCACTTGTACTTTGGCTCTATTACGCATCTATTTATCTTCAGATACTTGGGAAGAACCCTCCTACTTCAAGACTTCACACAAGTGCCCGATTTATTCCAATTTGAATACACAAATTCTTCCAATTGGAATAAGTAAGTATTAACCGCACTAATATTCGATTACAATCTAGTTTTTGCCTAGTACCAAAGAATTATTTTGGCCATTAATTTTGTGATGTACAAGTAACTTTATGAGCTTCATTAGGAAACATGCATTTTATATACCCGACTGTAACTTAACCTACGCACAGCCGATCATTGCATCACACTCGAGTTCATACTGACAATTATGAATATTGCATGGTATATAAACCAACGAAAGGATTTTGTTACTCATTCCAGTTTAAAAATGCTAACGCCCAATGCGTACACAACTGATTGAACTCCCGAAAGATACAAAAATCCTACATCTTTCTGTGCGACAAACCGCTTCTGACTTCTTATAAGTGCGAATGCGATCTTTTACTTTACTTTTTGCTTACTTTTGCGCGACTATCTCCTCCTGGAGGATTTGTCGGCTTCAATGAAGATTCTTTGCAATTTGGGTACAAAGCGGCGTCCCCAGAGCCACTTGTTTTTTGTTCGAGTAAGCGTCTCTAGCCTTTGCACAACCAAGTGCGACCTGCAAGGCAGCAAGGAGTTGCCAGAAACAGGTGGTGTGCCCAACTAACCGTTCCAGATTTTTCCTCAGGGTTTTCTCCCGAAGCCTTTCCCACAAGGCAGCGAAGGTTTGAAATCAAGGTTTTCCTTCCCTTAGATGAAATGCCCTCCCAGGCTAACGAGCTCCATCTGCCCGAAGAAAACTAGTTTTCAGGCGCCAGTCACTCGCCATCGCCCCTTCTGTTGGTAGAATCAGTTCCGCCGGGCTCGGGGAGCCACTCGTGCAGGCCAGAAGCTGGACTTGGTTTTCAGAGGCTATTTGAGACGCGCGCCATGAGAGCATTTAATAGACAGTGGGAGCTTATCCCCACTGCCATCTCCGGCAATGACAACCTGATGACGTGGTACAGGAGATGTGAGCACTTGTAGGATATTACACTGTTTTCATTCTCACCGAAACTAATCCTGAAGACTACAAACAGCTAGCAACCGGTTGTGGTTTGTGTGAGCAAAACGATAGTTCTTATGCGTCTCATGTACTTTACCAGAAATCACTGTGATTCTCTATTTGAAAATCGTGGTTCTTCTGCAAGAACCCTACTGTTATAACTCGCAAACCGGAACCCGAACGTCCGAACACAAGCTGTGTATTATATCAATTGAGCAAAACTCTCAGTGCAAGTATGCTGTCGATAATGTGCATACAATTGGACCAATGTGAAAAGATTTATTCAAGACGCACAATTAGCTCTTGATGCATGCGTAAGATTGCACATGTTCGCTGCTCCACAGCACTTACCAAACACTGACTCACAAGTATAATATTGTTCGCTACTTTTCCACGGTTTCAACCCTCACTAAGCCTAATCTTGTTTCAACCTGATGATGCCAAGCATTCAAAAACCGGTTAAGGTTCGCAGGTGCGGGGAAGTGAAGTGCTTAATAATCTGAGAATATGATTATTACTTTCTCTAGTGTTTTAACTATTTCAACGGAGACTGCTGCATCCTCAATAGGATGCCTTTTTGTGGCAGCAGTTTGAAACTGAATTATACACGAATTTCAGCATGCTGAGTATAAGCTAATCAGCAAATTTCAGTACCGCAAAATCTGACAGGCTCCACATGAGCGTTGTGTGGCCAAGGCAGATATATGTAGAAGGTAAAACCATTAGGCTGTAGCGTGTTCTGGCATTTAGTTCATCCTTTGATGCAACCATAAAGTAAGATGCCAGGCTACAAGATACAGAACTATCTCACAATCGCGCGCGCCTTGCAATTTTCTATACCGATTGATTCAGAAAAATACACTTATGCAATGTGTCTCACAACAAATGTCTTATAGGGCCAAGACGAAAAAGTGCATAATACAAGAATCCTCGTTTGCATGCACTTCTATCACAGCCTGTTTGTAGGGACAGCACGGATGTGCAATCCTGCAGTACTTCTGTGCTGTGCTGCTAACACCGTGCTAAATTGATTGGCCACGGGTAGTGAGCTGCATGCTGAAACACGCTGGAGTCTCGCTACCATCTTTATTCTCTATTTCTCATATCTATCTAGACCCGGGCAACCTGACAGTAATATCGCCCACATACAGTCTCTGACTGTGCGGCACTTTGCCTTGATCAGGCTTATGCTTTCATACCATACCCCGCAATGGCTGTTTCCATCACGCAGCAGGTACTTTGGCAGCGCACGTAAACAAAACTTTCGCATATTGCTAAAAAGCAAAACGAATTGTTAGTATCTTGCGGCAGTGAAATCCGCTGATATCGCTCTACTCGCTCACGAACCTTTATTGAATACCTGTTCCATTCGAGGTGTAGGTACTTCATCCCATTTTGTTTGCACTCACTCTATTATAAAATTTGTAGCTATTTAAGTTCTACCCATCCCTATCTTTTATGATTTTACTTTTCTCCTGGTTGTATGGCAGTTATGCACTCGGTGTAATGCTGTCTCTGATTATGATTTTTTGAATCATGAATATTGTTTAAAACAACAGATATAACTGCATTTTCATTTATTTCAGACAACGACGTCAAGCTCAATGATCATTTTTCAATTTGAAGCAAAAATATATTTTTGTCCACACTTTTCATATTATGGTTGGAACTAATGGGGTGGAAAGGCCACGAAACAGCAACAAGAAAAGTGACCAATTTCACGGGTGTTCCAGTTCTTCCGGTCTCACTGCTCTGGTCATCGGGATGATTGATTCTTTATTCACATCGGCCGACAGCGCTTTACGCATATCTACAAAAAGCACATTAAGCCATTAAGTGTTATCTTGTTTTTCATGATCGGTAGATTAGGTGGAATCATGAAACACAATCGCTCAAAGTGAGGGATATGATCGATTCGCTTGATGTATGATTCAAGAATTTATGGTCACAAAAAGCACATAGCTTCACAATTACAATATCATAGTAAATATGCGTTGAATAAGAGGTATAAAAAACAATTATACGATGTCCCTGGAGTCAAGTAATATGCTTACCCTGAGTCAATACACAGGCATCGTCAAATCGTTATGTAACAAATAAGTGTCCAAGGTTCGAGTGAATGTTTTAATACAGGGAGAGGTGATGATTGCTTCGGGAAGGGCATTCCACATGAAACAGACACGTACCGAATAGAAACATCGGCGACAATTAGTACGGGAATGGGAATTTGTAGTGCCGCAGAGTGGCCACGTGTAATTCCTGATTCACGGTATTTGAAAAAATGTTTGAGTGGATGACCTGGAGTATTCAATATTTTGTAAGTAATGATAACGTCACTTCGAAGTCTACGTTGAAGGGGAGTGGGGAGCTTTAGCTTTTTCAACCTTTCCTCATATGTAAGGTTTCGAAAACCACGCACGAGTTTAGTTGCACGATGATTTATCCTGTCAAGCAAGAATATATCTTTTTTCATCCACGGAGTCCATGCTTGCGATGCATGTTCCATTGTGAGAATTAAGTAGGTCTTCATGATGCTTAGCAACGTTACAGGCGTAAAGGTTCTGAAGATCCGTCGAAGCATACCTAGAAGCTTTGAAGCACGCTTGTAAATGAACTCTTTAGGCTGCCACATATCCGGACTCCAAGATCCTTCTCCGATTCGGTCCAGCTTAAAATCGTTTGCCCAAAGTGATATTCGTACTGAAAGGGCTTACCGATTTGCAGTAACTTTTAATTTTGAAAATTGAACGGCAGTTTATTTCTAACTGACCATTCGTGTAGTGCATCTAAATCACTTTGCAGTCAAACACATTAATGTATGTTGCAGGCATGCGAATAAGCGAAGTCGACTTCGCATGACAGCATCAAAAATATCTAGTAAATAATATTTCTCGTTTAAAAAACGCTTTTAATCGTGGATTAAAATTCAAGCAGTCACGTTTGTACGTGCACACTTGCGTTGTATCTGACGGTAAACAGTCAACATCACACACTTACCTAGAGCATCTTCATCTTCCAAGGAGCCCCAGTAATAGTTCAGGACACGTCGATAGACCACGTAACCAAGCTTCGTGTAAATTTCCAGACCAAGTTTGTTGGATGCACGTACGAACAAATCAACGTAGTAACAACGTTTTCTGCAATATGGTATGACTAACAGTGGCACGTCGTTTTATAGGAAATGCGATGCTGGTATTCGAAATAGCAAATAACTGACCGAGTAAACGACCGTGACATAAGCTTACCAAAGGCACCCCGAGGAACAGATGTACGCATGAAATCACAAGCCTGAATCCTCGTAAAGTGCCGCGCAGTCAAAGACTGTCCGTGGACTAAGATACTGTCAGGTTGCCCGGGCCTAGACAGACATGAGAAAGAAAATAGAGATGGTAGTGAGACCCCAGCCTGTTTCAGCATGCAGCTCACCAAGTGTGCCCAATCAATTTATCACAGTGTTAGTCGCACATCACAGAAGAAATGTGCGATTGCAAGATCGGCTTCAAGAGAAAACCCTGAGGAAAAATCTGGAGCAGAGTCTCGTAGACGGTTAATTGGTGCACATAACGTTTTTCTGGCTACTTGCTGCAGACTTGCAGGTTGCACTTGGTTGTACAAAGGCTAGAAAAGCTAACTCTAACAAACGCCGAGTGGTGCTTGGTACGCCGCTTTGTGCCCAAATTCCCAAGACCATTCATTGAAGCCGACTCAGTCAAAGACTGCCCGTGGACTAAGATACTGTCAGGCACAAGTCTAGACAGATATAAAGAGAAAATGGCAGTGAAACTGAAGCTTGTTTCAATATGCACCTCACTACCGGTGGCAGATTAATTTAGAACGGTGCTAGCTGCACAATTCAGAACTTACATAAGCAGGAAAAGCTGGACTTGAAAGTCTTAAAAAGTTGTGGTATATTCTGACCACAATACCATTTTAGACTACCCCCTTCTGCTTAAGAACATTAAATTGATTGGTTCTTTAAGACCACTTTTATAATGTTCATTTCATTATGATGTTCGTGTCAATTGAACAGTTCATGGAAACATTTGTTGGTTACCTGAAACTCAACTACCTGATTCCATTCCTAAAGTTACAATCTGTTTCAAACATGCCTTTGGTGTTTAATCAATCGAACAAGCTGTAGAACGGCCAACTTCAATCTATGCATATACCTATGAAATCACAAGCCTGATATAGACAAAGTGCCACCGTCATAGAGGGCAGGTGGGCTACGCTACTGTCAGGTTGTTCAGGCCTAGACAGGTGGCAAAGGGAAATGACTGAGACTCCAGCGTTTCCAAATGCAGCTCGCGATTGGTTACAGATTAATTTAGCACGGTGTTAGCTGCACAGCACAGAAGTGTTGCACGATTGCACATCCGCGTTAAACATACTTCACCAGTGGTTTAATAAGAAAATAAACTTGAAATCTTACCTTTCGGACGTGGCTTCCAAATCCAGCATCAACTGGGTAGCTAAACCTAGACGACGGTATTCTGGGGCCACTGAAAGGGCTGTCACATGACCATGCCAGTCTTTCTCGTGTCCTTCAGATTTTCCGATCATATATCCCATCAAACGTTGACATGTTGGGGGTAATTGTTCGGATGAGTGTGAGAACGCAGTAGGAGTCGGTGATTCCATAACTTGAACATGCTCTGGCCACATTGAGAGATAATGAAGATAGAAAGAAATGCTGTACTATCCATCAGTCAAGCCTTTAGCTTTGTTTCACGTTTTGTGAGAATATGTATTCAAAAAGAAACACTTAGTCAACCTGAAAATCGTTCAGTCTATCAACGTACAATTTATGAAAGAGCAATCTCGAGAATCATTGCAGAACTATTGGGACATTGAAAGTCACAACGAACAAACTGACGCGATAGCACGTATTGTCTTTAAATATTATTTGCCCAGTATACAATGGCTCAAAACCTTATACCAGTAGAAATTTCAGATACCAGTATTTAAGTAGTGTTACATCAAACGTTTTGCTCACTTTACACCGTTTAGCATTATAAACCAATTAATTTCTGATAAGAACCGATCTATTATGAGATGCCGTCATCGAACTCGGAAGTTCCCAATTAAGCTTCATGGAAGGGGATACCTGATGTGCGATCTCGGTGATTTGTGACTACTCATCCGTACCATATCTTTCGAAGTTGATCACAACGGTCTACATAAGAAGTACTGAACTTTGGTTTCACTCGTGTTTGAGGTCATCAGCAGTGCATATCCAGTCTCGGTAGGATTAGAACCAGGACCATCACCATCGTAGTCCCACGCCTGAGCTACCGTCCACCGTTTGACCGACCGCTATTAAGCATTCATGTTTATCTGTTGTGGTCGTCCAACCGATCTGATCTTCCTGGTGTTTCGCTGTACATTGACGATAGCGATCAGTATGTTTGCATGTATAAATGCGCAAGCCTGATCGAGGCAAAGTGCCGTAAAGTTATAGACCGCTCGTGGGCAAAAATACTGTCAGATTGTCCAGGCCTAGACATCGATCAGAGTAAACATCGGGAATTGATTTTTAAGATTCATCCTAAATCGGCCAACTTCATACTCAATAGTAAAAGTTTTTTTGATTCGGCGATTTAATACCGGTGCCAATGAAGTTCGCTGTTAAAAAGAAGTGAACAGGTGTTTCGATACTCAACATTTATTATGAAATACACCGCGAAGGGTTGAGATTAATCAAACAAGTAAAATGCAAATTAAATTCAACTTGCAACTAGCACAATATACCTACACGAGTGAAGTTTCGTGTTTCACTTGAAGAAAAGTTTGAAGGGTTCGATTACGCATAAAAAGATTCCCTGCAGTTGAAAAGCATGATATTTGACTTAAAACTGGAATTTGTGTTTACCACACAGCTGTTCCACTTAGAGTTTCCCATAGATTATATACCTTATCGATGAGGTCACAATAGATACATTCTTTCAGGGCTATAGGGATCGCCTTTGAATCACATGCATACACAGTTGTATCGAATTTGCACTCAACAGTCATAGCGTTATCATCGATAAAAAGAATCACGGCAAATCTCAGAAATTTTAACTCGGTTGCATGACAATTTTTATGGTTTTTAAAAGAAAATTCGAACCCGAGGAGGAGCTAGGCTCGAAAAGCAGTGCGTAACCTGTATCGTAATGAAACATAAACCGCTCAAGAACAAAGAAACAGACTAAATTCGAAAAGGATACAGTTTCTGTATACGGATCCAAATTGCTAAGGAAAGAAAAGGGAACAGGTCAGGAGTAGATATCGCAGTAATTTGAAATTTACAAAATATGAGCGAGACGCTAGTACAGCATCACGGAAAAAACTGGAATATACAGTTAACACAGAAATAAATTGATTTGCCAACAGTGTTGAGCTGCATGTGGAACAAAGCTCAAGCCCCTAAGACATTCTCTCGGTCTGGTTAATCTGAAAGTATATTAGCCCACGCAGAGTCTGTGAATGTTGAACATCTCGCCTGAATCCATACCTGTGATTTTATAAATCATCATACGAATAGTGGATATCTTACAGTGTAATTAATCAAATGGAGTCGTACTCGTAGAACATATTATGAAACGAACCTAATTAACAAAGATTCGATCATTGGGGTCCAACTATCCAGAACAACACGTTACGATGCTTCTATTTCAGGTTGTACGGATATGTGATAATGCAGCATTTCTGTGCTGCGCAGATAACATCGTGCTAAATTGAGCCGCAAAGGGAAGTAAGCTGCAAGCGAAAATAGGTTGGAATCTCACTACCATTGCTATTTTCTTTTCCTATATCTGTCTAGGCCTGAGTGACCTGACAGTGTCTTCATCCACCGATGGTCTGGCACTTTGTCTGGAATTTGCGTTTGATTTCATGCATCCATCGGCGTCGAAATTTGAATAACAGGCGTTACTTCCTTGACCTCCAGCAACCATATACTCATGAGTCAATAGCAATAGTTATTTTGGGTAGGTGCTTGGCTAGTACCCAGGAAAATAACATGTACAAATAAATATTTTTATGGTGCATTGACGAAATCCAGAAAATGAAGCGAACGGTGCAGCAGTATCTAAAGTGTGGTATTCGAATACCAGCCCAACCAAACTCATAAAACTCTAGGGAACCCGGTCTAGGTTTCATATTTGATTCTGAAGAAAATCTCCATCCGCAAAGCACTACCCAAAATCATCAAATGCATTTTCTTGGCTACCTCATTTACAGTTACTATATTGGGAAATTGATAGTTGACTTCAAACAGCAACTGAACAGCATTGCCATTTTTCGCGGCAGATTGCCTTTTAATTAGTGATTCTGATTCATAATATACATAAGAGCACAAGCCTGATCCAATGAAAGTGCCGCACAGCCAGACTCTACGTGTGCTAACATACTGTCATGTTGCCCAGGCCTAGACAGATATGAGAAACAAAATAGAAATGGTAGTGAGACTCCAGCGTGCTTCAGCGTGCAGCTCACTACCAGTGGCCAATCAATTTAGCAAAGTGTTAGCCGCGCAGAACAGAAGTAGTGATACACAATAATTGATTAGAGATCCTCGGTAAGTCACAACAGCCTGGTGGTAAATCGGTGTTTGGTCTCTGAAAATCAATGTCACCTCAAAACCAGAAGCTCGATTCGAGAATACTGCGTGTTTCTTAATAGTGGTGTTACAGTTCGGTCGTCATAAATAAAGTTTAGATTATGGTAGGCTTTGGCCGCTGAGTTCTAAATGACGCACAGCCAAATGCGGTTGCCTGTAAATTTGAGTCAGCGCAGCATAATGCAATCTGATTGCTCACATGACTTCGAGCTTAATACGGCACACTTCTTTTTTCGTGAACTTTCCCCAAGCGAGTGTAGCTTAGGTATTAATTCAATCTACCACAATAACGCTAAATTTTGCACGCGGCTTAGACATATAAAAGACAAATGTACATCAGTCAAACTTTATGGGTTGAACAATCAAATTAGATACAATGAGTAAAGTTTCAGATGTACCTGAAAGCATAGTGTAAATATTGCGCATTATATCAGATGCATGTGTCTAGACAAAGTTCCACGCAGTCATTGACTGCACTTTCGGGTTGGACAGCTTTAGACGACTATAAGAGAAAAATGAAATGAGACTCCAGCATGTTTCCTGACGAGTCTCAATACCGGTGGTAGTTTATAATAACACATTTTGGTGCATGCGCAGTACAGAACCACCACATAATTGCACAACCTTACATGGAAGTAGTGTAGATGACAAACTACGGGAAATTAATGACACATGACAACGGAGTATCATTAAAACATTGCTAGTTGCAGTTTAACCAAATTAACAAGCAATTCTTTATAAATTTTAAAAAAAAGTTGCAAAAAGACCTACATATTTGCATACTTCAACAGGTCAAAGCAAGAAAACGACCGAATCGAAACCATGGGGACGGTAGCTTGAGAGGATTAAATGTATGGTTAATGAAACATTAATAACACTGGATATAAAATTAAAACAATCATCAGATATCGTAAGTATGAAAACCAAGGAAAACAAATTTATCTATTGAAAAACTTCTGCCACCTTTTCTCCTTATTTCCAAATATAAAAAAACCTAGATAAAACTACGCAGTTCATTACAGTTACGAAATAGCCAACTATGAATCGAACTCATTCTTGATCACTAGCAAATCTCAGGTGTGTTGCTGATTAGATAGAACTACGATAGCAATTCAACCGGATATTCATGCTGATGTTAGGCATGCAATTTTAACAATGGAAAGCATTATACCACTCGGTCAAAATGTCGAACTTCGCAGGTACCGTTTATTAGATGAAGTACACGGCTAGGAAGGAGCATTTGGTCAAGTTGACAGCAATTTGCTTCACTGCGGATTCTACCCAAGTAAGATATCGTGCTCAGAGGGCGAAGTAATTAGACGTCATACGTTAATATCATCGGCAAACAAACAGATTGGCATTGTCCATGCATCAGAGAGGTCAAGTTGTTTTTAAAAATGAAAGCGATCAAGCACAGAAAGCTGACTTCTAACTTGCACTATTCCTCTTACGAAAATCCGCAATGATATCCAAGCGTGCAATTGACCGCTGATATCGTAGCTTGGCAGGTTAGCGAAGCTATGTGCTTATTTTACCATAAATATACTATTGAACTATTGAACTATTAAATACTCATTAATTAACAATATACTTTGGTCCGCGCGTTTCCTGGTTCTGCTTTTGTTCGTAGTGCTGCATCGCTGGTTATTCGCATTACGCATAAGTCTTCCTGCCGATCCTGGCTATAATCTGGGTGGCAAGGTGCTCGCAATCACGATGCAAAAAAAAGATCTTGGGGTAATTATACAAAATGACTTGGGCTGCTCTGCT
>JACCGJ010016457.1:0-10666 GCA_013407085.1 Atriophallophorus winterbourni | reverse complement strand
ATTATTATTATTATTATTACACAAGTCTTTACAGACGATGTGCCAACAAGTATACCATGAAGAGGGTACATGATGAAAAAAAATGTAGGTTCCATGGTTCTTGTTGAAGGCGACATACTACACGGTTGCCAAGGCCGAAGTAGGGGGTTGGCTTAGGGGACCCCACCCGAAGCCTTTGACTCAAAAGTCTACCCGCAAGGCAGCGGTTTTTTTCCTTCACGAGAGCCGGTGACTATTTTGAGGGTTCTTGCGCCTCTTTTGAAGTGCCTCGGCGATTGTTCGAGTACGCCTCTCTAGCCTTTGCACGACCAGGTGCAACCTGCAAGGCAGCAAGGATTTTTCCTCAGGGTTCACTCCCGAAGCCTTTTCCGCAATCGGGTATGCCGCAAGGCAGCGGAGGTTTGGAATAAGGGTTTTCCTTCCCTTAGATGGACTGCCCTCCCAGGCTGACGAGCTCCATCTACCCGGATCAAACTGGTTTTGAGGCGCCAGTCATCCGCCTTCGCCCCTTCTCCTGTCAGTAGAAGCAGTTCCGCCACGTGCAGGCCAGGAGCTGGGCTTTGGTTGTCAGAGGCTGTTTGAGACGCACGCCATATGGGAGCATTTTATAGACAGTGGGAGCTCATCCCCACTGCCCCCCCCGGCTGTGACAACCTTGGAACCTCAGGAGAACGTGAACTGAAAGCAGTCAACTTCACGGCCCTCCTGTTTTGCAAAAAAATCAGTCCTCGTGTTTGGTGACGAAACCTACTTTGCAAGCTCACCGAACATACTATAGGGATGAATATCTCATCATGATTAATCGTGCAGTATTTCCTGTGGCTTGTGCGGCTACATTGGGATGGCCCAGGTAGTGAGCTCATCTGAAAGTACGCTGCAATCTCACTACCATTTCTATATCTGTTTCCTTTCTCGTAATCCGTTTAAGGCCTGGGCAACCTGACAGTATCTCAGCTCACGTGCAATCTCTGACTGTGCGGCCCTTGCCTGATAAGGCTTGTTGCTTTCATACATACATACATACAATACATACATACATACATATATAGTATTCAATATATAATAATATATATAATATATATATATATATATATATATCTATATATCATATATATATATATATTATATATATCTTAGATAAGACTCTGGAACCTGACCACCCTGACAGTATTTCAGCCATGTTGCATGTTCTGGCCAGTGTTGACAAAGCAAACAAAGGAAATGGGCGACGGGGACAAAAAATAAAACGAAAGGAAATAGATGCCTAGAGAAAGCAAGGGAGAGCAACGGAGAGTCCTAGGGACACTTTGCCCGAGTCAAGGCTTGTGATTTTGTAAATATCTTTTATAGTGGTACATCCATGCACTTTCTACAGTGTAGCACTTTCCATGATAAGGATACCTAAACCTACTCGTGTTTCTGCTTCGATTTATTCAGTACATGGATCGATTCACCGCTATGAAGAAGAAAACGACCTGACGACGATGCTATTGGATATGTTATTCTGCCCAGACAATGCAATTTCATCCTTTCTCCCTGTCCCACTTGTCTTTGCTTTTTGTTTATCATGATTCTTGATCAATTGCGTGTACAATCACACGGTTTTGATGCATAATATAAAATCAATCATTTTTCGTCAATTCCGAGTTTTGCCGTATCTCGCAATCTGAAGGTATGGGTTATACGGTATGGTATGAAAGCACAAGTCGGTTCCAGACAAAGTGCCGCACAGCCGGAGACTGCAAGTGTCAGGTTGCCCAGACCTAGACAGATATGGTAGTGAGACTCCAGCGTGTTTCGGCATGCAGCTGACTGCCCGTCTCCAATCAATTTAGCACGGCGTCAGCACAGCACAGGTTGGGGTTAATGAGATACCGTTCTTTATGTCCAATGGAAGGCTTTAGCTGGTTTGAAGGGCACAGGAGTTCGAACTCTACCGATCTAGAGTATGCGGATGTATTCTTACTTCTGAGAAATGACCATAATATAATGCATCAAGTATTGGGCTGCCAGGCACTTGAATTTTCAAGGAATGATATGTGCCTGTCTAGGCATGGGTAACCTGACAGTATCTTAGCCCACGTGCAGTCTATGAC
The DNA here is from genome assembly GCA_013407085.1 of Atriophallophorus winterbourni. NCBI lineage: Eukaryota > Metazoa > Platyhelminthes > Trematoda > Plagiorchiida > Microphallidae > Atriophallophorus > Atriophallophorus winterbourni. Next base: position 8,570 of record JACCGJ010016457.1, on the reverse strand, counting down.
TGTGACTGATCTCACAGCAGTTGACGCGTTTGCTAACCTTCGCTATCGATGGTGTCGATGCAATGTTACACCTCCTACTAAAGTTCGAGTGTGCAACGAAGTCGTGCGTGCTATGGTTGCGCAACCTGGTTTATGCGAGCGGAAGATGTCCATCGGGTTTCTGTTTTTGACATCGGTTGCCTGCGCCCATTCGGTGGTAGCATCGCGTTGCGAATATAGATGTCTGTAAATAGGTTTTCGGGCCAAGAGGCCACAGACTGAGAAAAAAGTTTGGGATACGTTTTAGGAATGCCTCATCACCGCTTACCATATCGCGCCTTATTTGCAGATCGTTAGAAAAAACCGGATTGGTAATCACTGATAGCTCGTGGGGATGAACAAGCTCACCGTAGCACTGAGCTTAGTTGGACATATCTGTTTATCATAGTGGGGTCCAAAAGATCCGCCCAATACTTTTGTTGGAAAATTTACGTGACACGGTGTTATGTGGAGGAATCGTTGATGTTGCAATAGAGACAGTCGCTGCATCCTATCAATCTATGCGTTGTTATTAACCCAACAGCCAGGAAAACAGAACAAGACCGGAATGGCACGTTGATCGGGATTCCAAGCCCCCCGTGTGTGTGTTTCGTCCGTGGACATGGTTTGTATTTATCGGCAAACACAGAGTTACGTGTGAGGTACACCCTAATCATGGGAAGGTCATAGTGGGAACACGATGTTTAGTTGTCCTGGGCGTCAGACAATTGGAATCTATTGAAGAATGGGTTTCGCGCTAAGGTACAACATGGCTTACCCAACAGCAGTTTCTCTCCGTTGCGAACTTTGGTCGATCACTCGGGTTTGTTTAATTCGTTAGGAAGGTGCCCTCCAAACATATGGATATAGACCGAAGTCAGTGACGCCTATGTAGTTTATCATGTGCCGTATTTTTCATACCATATGATTGTATTGTATTTTATATTAAAAGAATCGCATCAGTAAAACTAGAAAATAGGCTGCTTTTTGCACACATTTGAATAGTCCGCTTGCTTTTAGAGCTTAGGCTTCGGTGCTTTTTCAGTTTCATGATGCATGACGATGTGCGTACGACAAGCAACGCAGACACAGGAGAACGTGATTATTATTATTATTATTATTACACAAGTCTTTACAGACGATGTGCCAACAAGTATACCATGAAGAGGGTACATGATGAAAGAAAAATGTAGGTTCCATGGTTCTTGTTGAAGGCGACATACTACCCGGTTGCCAAGGCCAAAGTAGGGGGTTAGCTTAGGGGACCCCACCCGGAGCCTTTGACTCAAAATTCCACCCGCAAGGCAGCGGTTTTTTTCCTTCACGAGAGCCGGTGACCATTTTGAGGGTTCTTGCGCCTCGCTTGAAGTGCCTCGGCGATTGTTCGAGTACGCCTCTCTAGCCTTTGCACGACCAGGTGCAACCTGCAAGGTAGCAAGGATTTTTCCTCAGGGTTCACTCCCGAAGCCTTTCCCGCAATCGGGTATGCCGCAAGGCAGCGGAGGTTTGGAATAAGGGTTTTCATTCCCTTAGATGGACTGCCCTCCCAGGCTGACGAGCTCCATCTACCCGGAGCAAACTGGTTTTGAGGCGCCAGTCATCCGCCTTCGCCTCTTCTCCTGTCAGTAGAAGCAGTTCCGCCACGTGCAGGCCAGGAGCTGGGCTTTGGTTGTCAGAGGCTGTTTGAGACGCACGCCATATGGGAGCATTTTATAGACAGTGGGAGCTCATCCCCACTGCCCCCCCCGGCTGTGACAACCTTGGAACCTCAGGAGAACGTGAACTGAAAGCAGTCAACTTCACGGCCCTCCTGTTTTGCAAAAAAATCAGTCCTCGTGTTTGGTGACGAAACCTACTTTGCAAGCTCACCGAACATACTATAATGAATATCTCATACATGATTAATCGTGCAGTATTTCTGTGCTGTGCGGCTAAATTGATTGGCCACCGGTAGTGAGCTGCATGCTGAAATACGCTGCAGTCTCACTACCATTTCTATTATCTGTTTCCTTTCTCGTATCCGTTTAGGGCTGGGCAACCTGACAGTATCTCACCTCACGTGCAATCTCTGACTGTGCGGCACTTTGCCTGAATCAGGCTTGTGCTTTCATACATGCTTACATACTGTCAAAGCTTAGATCAACGATCATCCAATTTCAGGCAAATAAATGCGATTTCAATGGCCTAAAATGAGAATAATGGCTGTCCCGATGATCTTTGACGAGGGAATGAAACGTACAGAATCACAGAACAGAAATCACCGCATTGATGTTTCTTTAAATCGATCACTATTTGGTTATCGTTTGAAGCCACGTGTAGTATGATGCCCAAAATGTATATGTACCGCCGAAGCGAGTACAGATATAAGTGAATACTATGGGAAAGTATATGGTATGGTACGGTATGAAAGCACAAGCCCGACCCAGGTAGAGTGTCGCACAGTCAGAGACTGCACGTGGGCGAAGATACTGTCAGGTTGCCCAGGCCTAGACAGATATGAGGAAGAAAAAACAGGAAATGGTAGTGAGACTTCAGCCTGTTTCATCACGCAGCTTACTAGCTCTGACCAATGAATTTGGCACGGTGTTAGCCGCACAGCACAGAAATACTGTACGAATCCACATCCTACTTTCCTATAGGAAAGTAGGTATGAGAGGGTAATGTGGGCGCAGCACTACGCTTGAAGTAGATGTAGTTGTTCCTGTGATTTGCCCAATAAACAATGAATGAATGACAGCACAAGCCTGATCCAGGCACAGTGCCTTGCAGTCACAGACTACACGTGGGCTCAGATACTGTCAGGTTGCCCAGGCCTAGACAGATATGAGAGAAAATAGAATAGAAACAAACAAAAGATGAAGTAAACTTAAGGATTGATCAAGAGCGTAATGCGTTTTACGGTTGAAATGCATCTTTTGGCGTAGGCCATGCAACGATCCGCCCAGTACTAATTATTGATGCGAGACGTAGTCGCTGTGGTCATAGGATATACCATTTTTGGAAATGTTCGAGCATTGGTACATCATACTGATCGAGTATCTAACGCAATGGAATACTTCCGCTTTCCGTGCACATTCAACGGCGAATTCTGCACTGGTTTGGCCACGTCCTCCGAAAGACAGCCTCAGCGCTCACGAACCTAAACCCACTAGCTGTCAATTGTGAATGAGGGCGTACACGCCCTGGGATTGCGTACCGTCTGCGGAGTTCGAAGGTGAGAACGCGACTGGACTGCAACAATCGTTGCGGGTTGGTTGGCGTGAATCGAGGCATCAACGAAGTCGGCTAATCCCCTCATTGAGCCAGCCGCACGAAAGTAAAAGTAAAGCTAAATATAGTTGTGGTATGCATAAACCCAGAAGCCTGTATACTGGCAAATTGCCATATATTCATCAACTGTTCGTTATATTTGATAATACGCTATCCAGGACTAGACAAAAAACACAGGGAGTCTTTAGCGGGGTCAAATTAACCGCTGTGCTAGCATCCTAATATGCCATTTTCAAAATACCTATATTGAAAAACATGCAAAAAACAAACAAAAGGAGATACCATAAAGTAAGAGCACAACAAACGTCAGGTCGCAGCTACGTTACGTGATTTTTCCGGCAATCCTTACGAGAACTTTAATCGACAAACGAACGTGCTAGATTAAATCCAACGCGGTAGCTCAAGCTTCATGTTTTAAGAGAAAAATGGTCGATTGAACCAAGTTAAATTGACGCAGTCAAGTTGCTTCTGAACAGTCATGGTTGCTAAAACAAATTGCGCTAATTTCTCGATATCAGCGCCACTATCGGTTGCTTATAGTATTGCACATAATGTTGATGAAAAACACAGAGGAGGAACAAAACTCCTGTTTATTATTAAGCATTCACAGCAGATCAAGATAATAAGATAAACATTTATTGCGGTTGCTTGGTGCTCAACAGTTCTCTGAGAGAATTTTTCGATTCCTCCAAGCTCAACGCAATGGACTCTTTGCTTTTCTATAAACGTGGATTATATCAAACGTGAGGGTGAAACTTGCCTTGAGACCTTCCATTTTCGAAGTGACTGAGTTGCGGTCATCCTCAATGTGCTTCACGATATCTGCGATCCCCATTTTAAGAAACCTAGAAACGCATCAAAGGTACAACAAAAATACTACATTCTGCCTGATGCCCGATAGGTCACTGTGTCTGAGGGCAGTGAAAGTAGCTCTTGCTCAACTAATTCCGATCGTCTGTGCTTCACGGATAAAGTTTCCAGTTGGGAATTCAAAAAATTGAGTTGAAAATTGGCTGAAAGTGTTTGTTGTTTGTGGGTCTCAATCGCTTTTTTCACTTCGGGGTCAATCGTAGTCATTGTTAATCACTGAAAGAAAGGATTTGTGCAGAATGAATTTCATTCAAAGAATTGTCGCGCAAGCTATGAAATTACAACAAGTACTGACAATTTGCGAAGACGATCTTGCCTTGACAGCGTAGTATGTCAAATCGCGTAAGACATAACTGCAATTTCGTAAGGGTTATATCAAGGTGGAAACATCGTTGTCTTGGCTGGAGACATGAACGTCGTCTATCTTTAAATGAGCATTTTGTGGGTGGAAGGTTTATTCTCGATTGTCATCTTAATGACAACGGTGAAAGATTGCTAAGCTTGTTCTCAGAGCACAGAATCTACCCTGGCAGCACCACCTAAGGCCATTCGAAGCGCAACTGTTACACTCGTAAATCTTCATCGGTGGCCTCGTTCACGCAAATTGGCCACATAGCTATCAGCTACTCGTGGCGAGGGTGTGAAAGATTGCCGTTAATACTACTTTACTTTTACTTTTGTGCGACTATCTCCTCCTGGAGGATGAGTCGGCTTCAAAGAAGATTCTTGGGAATTTGGGTACAAAGCGGTCCCCAGCACCACTCGGCGTTTGTTCGAGTCAGCTTCTCTAGCCATTGCACAACCAAGTGCGGCCTACAAGGCAGCAGGGAGTTGCCAGAAAGAGGTGGTCTACCAGACTCTGTTCCAGGTTTTTCCTCAGGGTTTTCTCCCGAAGCCTTTCCCGCGATCGGGTATCCCGCAAGGCAGCGGAGGTTTAAAATCAGGGTTTTCCTTCCCTTAGATGAAATGCCTTCCCAGGCTAACGAGCTACATCTGCCCGAAGCAAACTGGTTTTCAGGCGCCAGTCACTCGCCCTCGCCCCTTCTACTGTTGGTAGAAGCAGTTCCGCGGGGGTCGGGGAGCCACTCGTGCAGGCCAGAAGCTGGACTTGGTTTGTCAGAGGCTATTTGAGACGCATGCCATATGGGAGCATTTTATAAACAGTGGGAGCTTATCCCCACTGCCACTGGGGCGCCTGTCTATTCAAATCATGCGTTAGTCTGTGCTGAGCTCTCTATGGGTTTTGGTGGGAAACGTTGCAAGGCAGTTTAAAGTTGCCAGACTTAATGACCTCCCAATTCTCGGGAAGTTTCAGGTCAATTTGATTTTGCATCTTTCTGGAGTTCCCAAATATAGTATCGATGAAAAATGGTATGGGACACAAACCGCCTTGGAAGCAGTCGCGTCGGATAGTTGTGGGCTGACTTCACGTGTAGCTCAACACATGGTTTCTGCGAATTCTCTCAAACTAATGGACCAACGTCGGTTGATTTCTGCTGATAGCATACACGATGCGTCACGAATGCTTATTAAACGTAAACTGGTTACCAGTTTGATAACCGACAGTGAAAGTTGGTGGAGTTCTAAGGCTACGGAAATGGAATCTGCGGCAGCTGTATGCAATTTCATAAAATTGTTCCAGCTGATCAGAACTACTGGAAACGAAAGACCAGGCATCAGTGAGCTGATACGTGAAGCAGACAGTTCGCCACTTTAACATGTATTTTGAGGTACGGTTTAACCGGCGAGGATACGGAACATTGTACCCCATGGTCGATTTCTCTCGAGGCTCCCACTCAATCAGAGATTTACAATGTACTCCAGAGCCTTAAGCGCCATTCCTGTGAAAATCATCGCGGTATCAGTCTCATTTCAGTAGCTCCTAAAATACTGTTCTCTATTTTGCTTCACCGGTTGAGTACCAAACCGGAAAAGCAAATCCGTGAGCAGCAATCTGGGTTTCGTGCCGGTCGAGGATGTATCGATCAGATTCTCACTCCGTCAATTAACGGAGCAACGCAACGCATCTCGTAGGCCAACTGTCGTGGTATTCCTTGAGATCCGAGCGGCATTCGAATCAATCGATCGAGAACGTCTTTGGAACTGTCTGCTGAGACATGGAGTGCCCGAGAAACACGTTTGGATCTTGAAAGCATTATATTGTCAAACCTCGGACAGGATTCGAGCGTATGGACAATTGTTTTCCTCGTTCAATATCTTCAGCGGGGTGCAGCAGGGCCGCATTCCTTTTTAACTTGTCGATCGATGATGCCCTACGGAAAGCTTTGACTGGTCTGGTGGGCGCAGGTGTTGAACTTTTGCCGGGTGAGATAGCTACCGATCTAGAGTATGCGGATGACATCGTACTTCTGGGAGATGACCCTCATATAATGCAACAAGCCCTGGACCGCCTGGCACTTGAAGCTTCAAGGTATGGCATGTGCTTTGAGCCTAACAAATGTAAAACACTTACCCTGGATTGGAGCGGCTCTCTTCCAAACCTAACTGTGTGCAATGTCAATCTTGAATTGGTCGACAGCTTTTCTTACCTTGACAGTTGTCGAATGGACGATGTCCATTCGACCAAAGTTGCGGGACATCTTTACTTGGGGACTAGGATGCACTAAAGTCCAGTCAAGAAGAATTACAGCGTGGTCGCTCTTGCCTAGTGGCGAAAGGTATTTGATTCCATAAATATCTCTTTCATGAGACGATAGAACCAAATCTAAAGTTGACGGAGTATGTCCTGTCCTAAACCTTGTATTTTCCCTGACATGTTGATAAAAGGCCCCGACATGAAACCAGTCTAGATATTGCGACTCAACTGACCCTGGTGAAGAAATTTCAGTACGCCAATCAATGCCCGGGAGATTGAAGTCTCCGACAATTAGTAATGCGTTGCATTGCCCTTTTAGTACCTCCAATGTGTCCATCAGTAATTGGTCGTCTAATGATGAAGCAGTCGGGCTTCTATAAGCACATGCAAGTGCCAGTCTTCTCCTAGCGACAGTAAGAAATACCGATGTTAGTTGGATTGAGTGAGAAGCAATCTTTATCGATGTCTCACTGTGGAGGAGATCTTCGTTTTTTCATAATTGCCACTCCCCCTCCCGTAGCACCAGTATCCCTATCCTGACGATAGATGGTATACTTAGTTGATACAAATGACGGAACATGATCATCTGGTTTCAACCATGATTCGGAGATGGCAATTATGTCGACCTGGTTTTCCAGTGCAGCAAGCTGCAGCTCGCCCCATTCATTACGTATACTGCAAGCATTTGTGTACAGTACACGGGTATTTCTATTCTGCGCACATTTTAAACTAACTTTACTCGGGGTGGGAGCACCCCGTTTTTTGAAACCGGAGAAGTTGATAAGTGGCTAGACTGCCTTGCGAACGAGCTTGCACCGGCCTAATGGCAGTTGTACATAGATTTTCCTCGTTCAGAAGCTTACTGAAAAGCGAGTTTTTCATGCGCTCGTATTCTACTGGCGGCCCATTTTGGAGTACATCTTCAATGACAACTACCGCAGATGACTTAAACATTTTATGGTGGCTAAGGTTGATCCCTTTTATGAGAGTTTTCAAGCCAGTCATGGGCGCTTTTGAACGCTTTCCATGAAAATGTGGTTGGGGCCCCTTATCCTGGACAACTTTGAAACGCCCATTTGTGTCCCTGTCCTGCTGGTTTATAAATTCTACCAAGATCGGACGAGCGCTACTTACAGTTGGGTTCCACCGGCCTACACGATGGACCCTTTTTACCTGGCAGTTAATTAGCTCTGCCATGCGCAAAATGTCTTGAACCCTGGGATTTGCTTTCGCGAATCAGCGGCTCTTCCCCATTTAGGATGAGCAGAGTACGAGTTGGCCTCGTTTCCGCCATTTTATGGGGTGCAGCAAGCTTACTAACTTGCTCAGCTAAGGTATTTATTTGCCTTTCTATAGCAACGTAGTTAGCTTGCTGTGATTTTACCGGACATTTATCGTTGTCGACGGTTTTCTTTTTAGGGTTTTTTTTACCCCCGTGTTTCTTTTTGATTCTTACCGACGGTACTGCGGACAGGGCCGGGTTTTGTTGATGGTGGTATTTTGTTCTTACGACCTCGGCGTAGGACAACGGAGAATTCGTACTATTTGCTACAACATTGTTCAAACTACTAGCAGAGGTCCTCAGGAATACTTCCCTTGCGTTTCTCTTACACTCCTAGCATACCCATTCCATGAAACTATTTTTACAATACGTTTCGTAATGCTTGGCAGGAATGCCAGAGCATTTTGGATGCGCCCATCTCTGGCACACATCTATGATATCTATGATACCTTAAAATTCGCACATTGTGTCGCATTGAAAAGTTTACTGTACCGAAATTTTATGACAAATATTAATGAATATAATGTAAGCAAA